>BMAW01038384.1:0-14400 GCA_019974015.1 Nephila pilipes | reverse complement strand
TATAGAGAAATGAACAATGGTAAACTTTTCCAAAATTAAAATTAAAGGAAACGATAAATTATTAAATTGTATATATATTTGTTACATGCAATTAAAATTAAAACCAAATAAAAAATTATTAAATTGTATTAATTAAGATAAATATAATTAAAATTAAAACAAATGATAAACTATTAAATTGAATATATTTAAGGTAAATGTAATTAAAAATGAAGCAAACGATAAAAAATTTAAAAGTGATCTGGTAAGTCAAAATGCTTTACATAAAACAACAGCCTCTTTTGTTTGTAATAAAAATTATCAACGCAGTGCGCGCCCACGAAAAAACAACAGACAAAAAAGGTAGGGAGAAAATGGATTCCTCAAAAGCAAAACTATCGTAATAAAAAACCTAAGAAAGCGAAGACGGAGGGAGAGTCTTCGAAAGCTTCTAAGATAGACCTGACTTCAGACAGTAGATTTTGGACTTGCTGTTCACTTCTGATGGATCGGAAATATCACACTTGCAAACGACAACTGATATATAGTGTTATCATGAGATAAAAATAAATGATAAGCTGTCGACAATGGAGGGACGACAGTAGAGGTTCATTGCCTCTAGCGTTGAACTTTATCAAAGAATCTGAGTAAACTGAGATATATTTCATTGAAAAAGGGTATTACAAAATATACAATACAGCTAACAGTTACCCACTTGGTAAGAACAGAATCCTCAGCGTTAGGACACCACGTGCGTATCTTGAAAGAAAGGAGGATTCCATCTAAACTGAAAAGTTCTAGGAACACTGCTTCAGTGATGATTAAAAGGAAAGAAAAATAAAGAGAAAACATGCCATAAATACTTCAGAATAAGGAGGTGTGATCTTTTCTTCTTTTTATGACACATCTGTCCATCACATATGTGAGAAGGTATGTTTCGAATGTGAACAATTACCGTGGATGTCTGATTTTTAAACTCTTCAGGATCTACGCTTACTCTTAACTTTATTTAAAGTAGCCTGATAATCTAGTTTCAATTAATTTTTTAAATACATATATTTCTAAAATTATCGTTAAAAGAATGCCTACACAGGGACTTTCGATTGAAAAAAATTTGTTTTACTTAGAGAGCTCCCTTCTGATGGATCGGAGTTACCTTCAGAAACAAGTGAGGAAGAAATATCTTTTCATTATATGGAATAAAAAGTATGCCTTATTTTAAATAAAACTATATATGTATCTCAACTAAATTTGGTTTATTGAGTTTATAATATAGTTCTAACATTAAAAAAATTATAAAAATCATATATGTACAAAAAAGTTATACTTAAATTAATTGACCTCTTTTTCTCACAAATTATCACAAAAAATACAACATCATCAAGTTCTTATCTTTTCAAAAGTGTTTTGTGATCCTAATACTTCCCAAATTAAATAAAATAATGTACTTTTTGCGAAAGAATTTATTATTTCTTCGAAGGAATACGAAACAACGAGTGTACAAATAAGACGTCCTAGATGGGCAGTGGTATATAACGTATAAGGGGTCTTAAAAATCAGGAAATAAATAAAAATTAATTTTATCACTTGATATTGTGTCCTTTTAATATTATTAATTCATATCAGATGAATTTTAGCCAAAATTTAATGTTTTTTTATAAGCCATCCCTCAAGGGGATATATATATATATATATATATATATATATATATGTTAAAGAATGAAGAAATCGTAAGAGGTGATACTATATACACAAAAAAACAATTTTCATCAAAACGTACTACACGATGGACTTAGTAAAGTGTAGGATGTAAGGAGAAAATAACTAAATAAAACACACACACGTTTACGTATGGTAAACAATTTTACTGAATATTTACAATAATTGTTCAAGATGATGGCCTTCAACTTTTACGCAAGAAACACAGCATTGAAATATGATTAATCAAAGCAGTGTAATAATCCTGATAAACCACGAACCTGCGCAGCTAAATGACTTGCAGTTATGTCCTCTTCACCGTCAAGAGGAGTTTCATACACCAGACTCCTCAGCTGTTCCCTCAAAAGACACCACAGATAAGTTGGTCATTGTGATTAAGCTACAAGTCCACTTCGCTTGATCGAGAAGTGTTAGAAAATTGATCTCTAGATAGTGTGGTACCTCTTACCAAAATGGGTGGGAGCTCCATCGAGGTGAAACCATCGAGATGGAATATCATCCGTCTAATATATCAGCCTTTGTTTCTGGAAAATGTTGTATTTGTCCTCGTCAAGTCATTCTGGCTGAAAATATAGTCCTTTTAGGTGGTTGACGATAGAGTGACATGTGACAGTGTTATTAGACACTGTGTATTGTGGTTATTACCCTAATATCAAAAAAAAATCGCGCTGCATTTACATATTTAAAACTTAAATTTCTGAAAGTGGGGCGTATATACCTTTGCGGCGCATAAAGGCAATTAAAAATATTTCATAATATACGACCGTAAATAGCGTGGATCACTATGATGCTGCTTCTATACATGATGGTCAACTGTTTGTTTTCTACGAAATTATTTTTGGGGTTTGTATCATTTCTTTTTAACGGAACAACGTACCTTATTCATCCCTAAATGAGATTTCAGAACAATGATATCCTTTCATTGTTCAAATTATCATTCACGTAATCAAAATTCATATTTTTAAAGTATCAGAGATAGTAAATATAGTGTTGGTATGGTGAAAAATCAGATTTTGATGGCTCCATATGATGAATAGCTTGCTGTAAATATTTTTAGTTAAAGCAAAATTAAATTTTTTTCCATAATTCAATTTAAAATCCCGTTTTTGAAATATTTTCTTATTATTAAGTATCAGTATTACATATATAGACTTGTTAGGGGATAAATATAAGTACATTTGTGAATGTAAGTATATGTATTACATAAGTACATGGACATGTAAATATAGTTATGGAATCATTTCATAATTTTTTTTCTTATTGATATGCCATATATTATTACATAGCTCAAGAATTTGTGATTCTCACGTTTACAGCGATGCCAAATGAAATTTAACATAGTTAGATGTTTACACTGATCCGGCATTTATGTGCAATTTTGGGTTTTTTTACGTTGTTTTACTAGCATATGACATTTACATTGATCCGGCATTTCTTCCTAAAATTAACGGTAGATGGAACATCTTGAACAAAAGTACATTAATAAGAGAAAAATACAGTTGTTGCACACTCGGGGCATTTTACTCGACGGTAGGAGCTAGTAAGCGAAGTTCACGCAACTGGACTAATCTTGTTCAATCATTGCTTGGATTCCTTGACAATAGTATAGGCTCAACCTCTCAGCTATCAGCACCCGTCTTATTATCGACTGCGACACAAGAAGGACAAAGTACACCCCTCGTTAGCTTATAGTTGGCTGATCTTCCGACGTCTCCAAAAGCCCTCCTTATACATATGCTGTTCTAGAAATCCTTGTTCGATTGTGCCGTTCTAGAATCCTTTCATCAGAACATGAAACAGGAAAAGATCTCGATTCACTCAGCTACCTATATGCACGTAAATATTTTAAAATTGAATAGTTCGCCTACTTACAAAACTCTCAACTTACATTTGAGCTACTTCTGTGGAACTTCCGTTTGTCACTCAATAATTGAAATGAATGTTACCTTTTTAAATATCACTAAAACGACCATTATTTAGTACGTTACAAGTTTCAGAACAGTTGCACGCTGGATTAGCTTTACAGGACTGGAGTCAGTATCTTTTATTCACTGTGATTCAGATTTTGTTTACAGTTTCTTCATTACCAAGTTATACTTGGATGCCATGTATTTTTTTCCTGATAAATCACAACTGGAATTCCGTTTCAATCTTTGTGAATCAACTGATGCGAATCGCGATAGCTGGTTTGCTACTTTGAATCATACATTCTTCGAAGAAAATTGTTTGTATAGCTGTGTACTGTCACATATTAAAGTTTTTCCCATATTGATGGGACGTGTTTTGTGTCCTAATGGTATAAACCTTAAGACATAGCACGACACACTACAGCGAAACGTTTTTTTATAGGACTGAATAGGTGAAAGAAAGCGTTGAGGCTAAAACACACGAAATGGACATGAAAGGACACAGCTTCCTTACCTAACATTACCATTGATGTATCAGTTTTCTTTAATGCTTACAATAATTGCTCAAAACTGCATCCTCAGAAGACCACCATTTACGAGTATTGAGTTGACTCTGGGGAAACACTAGTCTCTCCGTGGCGTTCTGGCATCTATGCAGCAACCAAATATCAATAACTCCATTGACACAAATAACATGAGTTTTTTTTTTTCGAAATTTTAAGACTCCTAGGCTCAAGGGGTGCTTCTACAATGAAGTTCCCTACTGAGTCAACTGAAGCCTTCTGATACTGGAGTTCACAATTTTGAAAAATTATTATAAATATTGGAGAAAATAGGACTTGTCAATGATGATATAATTACAAATTATATCTCCTCCTATGCCTATTTCGTGTATTTTTGCCTCAATGTATCCTTCGTACTCTTACGATCCTATACCAGATTTGTTTATTGAATGTCTTATCACTCTTTGAAATGCGTATATTGTTTTCTTAAACAGCTCGTTCATGTAATATACAGATATTCCATAAAAACATTTTGCACATATTATGAGTTATTCAGTAGTTTCAATTTCTTTATTCAGGTCATTAACGATGAGACCCAAATTAAAATTCGATGGAAATTACAAGGCATAATATTTCCTTTGAGGGAAACAAGGATGCAATACCAAATAATGAAATAAAAGCTATTTTTTATATTTGAAATAAATGTTTAAATTTGGAAATGAATTTAATTTAATTTTAAATGAAGAAAACATAAAACTAAGTATAAATATTTGAAAAAAAAAGTGTTATTTATTAGGAATAAAACTTACTTTTTAACTCAGATCTTTATTCATTGAAAAAATCATTAAAAGAATAACAATATTTCAAATTCAAAGTTTATCTCAACAAAATAGAATGATCGTACATACTATAATAACTGTAAATTTATTAACTGTTGTAATATTCATAACAAATATAGGATTTGTAATTTCATTTGAATTTTCGTTTTTATTTAAATCTATTTGATTCTAAATGAAGGGATTTTAATTCATTGTCACCTTTGCAATGGAATCCGCAGTAATTTTGTCAAAAATTTTGAATTTTGTTTCTTTTCGATGCTTACGATGCTACGAATAATATTAAATGTTCTATTAATTTGAAAACCATGTTGTTGCCAAACTATATTTACAAATTATTCTAAATTTGAAAATAAGATAAATTATTTATTTTTTTCCTCCTTTCAGGATCGTTTATGTATTTAATAAAATATTAGTAACATTTATGAGCTATATTTATAAACATCGCTCTCTCTTTTGAGAAATTATTTAAAAAGGAGGATTTACTTCATATTTTGTATTATAATTTAGCGATAGGTAATACTTTGTAATAGTGTAATGTTTATATTGTATTTTAATGCAAGAGGGTGCTTGGTGATTGGTAATATGTTAAGAATTGAGGGTGTGGTTAACGTATCACCTTTTCTGGAAGAACAAGGTTTATGAGACTAGCATGTGACCTCCTGGCAGAGAATAACTATACTTAATGTCAAATTACTGAAATATGGAAATATGTTTAGTAAACCCACCTAAGTGTTTATTGTGGGAAGTATTTTTAGTTGTCCGATTATGATAGATCGTTAATAAATAGAAACTTTATATTTTAATGCTAAATGTATTCTCTGAAGTGAGAACTTAAATAATATTTTCTGATCTGTTAAAATGGTCAACCGCAATACTGAATTTAAAGCATGGGTTGGTATAGTTATAGTCTAATTAATTCCACTGACTCCGATAATGCAAAAAAAGCTCTTTTCTTCTATAAAACCTTTTTTTATAGAAATGGAATGACCGTATAGGGAACAACACTAACGTCTTTTCCCTTGAGAGAGACAACTCAAAGAAACATTTCAACAAAGTGAAAGTCGATTTCGTCTCCAAGTTAAGTTTATCTTATTTTTATTTTTCTGCACCAGGGGATCTGGCTTTCTTTCCTGATCCTCTATTTTGATTTTGATGCTTTATTTATACAAAGTGAAGCTCAATAGAAACAGTTTTTTTTATCACTTCAGTGCTCTTTTTAAATCTTACTACTTCTTCAATTCCAGCCAAACAAAAGCAAAGATTCTGATATATTCTATTTGTATGTTAAATATTATCTTGCTTTCGAAAATATAATTTTTTTTTCAAGCCCTGTTTATGCAAACCAAAAGGATAAAATTCTTAAAACACAGGATATATTTTACCACTTTTACGGAATGAAGAATAAACATTTTTCTCTAACTTTTTTTTTATAAAAAATGTACATATTTGTTAATCATCTAATAGTTTAAATATAGGTTTTTCTTAAAAATATTATATTCTGAAAATAGTTCTGTATTATCGTAGTTTAATATTTTGCTTTTAAGTGAAACCATTAATATACGATCATTGGTAAATTCAATTACAATTATTTGTGTCGCGGATTCTGCTGACTTCTGGAAAAATTTTAATTACTTTTTTTAAAAAAAATATCACTCTAATATTTAGTTTTTTTAAAGATTGATTAATTCTAGAATTTTATTAGGTTGTTCTAAAATCAATTCCAAATTTTGAATGAAAATGCGTCGAGTGGGAGCAAACAGATAAGCGTGTCTTAATGTAGATTCCAATATTGATGTTCCTCAACATATATATAAATCGTGAACAATTAAGAATCGGCAGCCTATATGGAAATCATTAACGTATAATTAATACATTTTATGCCATGTGTAGTCTTCATCCAATTTTACATGTACTCGTCTCATACATAATCAATTCCACAAACCCCTTTTTTATAAAAATGTAAATTAGAAAATAAGCAAAAATAATCAGAATATACACACATTAGAGTTGAAACCATCGCAAAGGAATTGTTGAGTAATTTTTCAAAAATGTTTCAAAACAGCATTATATAAACAGATAAAATAAATTTCTTTAAAGGCCAGAAGGCTAAAATGAAGTATAGAGTGATGGTTGGTAATTTTGAAAGTTTGTGACTATTTTTATATTACGTCATTAAAACACATTCATGTTGAAGAATATCATTTCATGTATAAAACCACGGATTTCGCAGAAGATGTAGACTGAAATCTTTCTTACAACATCTTTCGAATTTGTTTACAATTATGAATGATAATATGACCCATCAATAAAAAAATGTTAAGAACTCTGCATATGATATAAAAGCGTTGGATGAAACGATATTACCAGTAACATATGGTAAGAAATATTCAGGAAAAGAATTACTCAGAAGGATTTTGGTGATATGAATTTAATGTAGTATGTGAGCCCCTCTGACTTGTTTACATTTGTCACATCCTGATCTAATAATGGAAATAATAATATTGACTACAGCTTTAGGGGCTACGTTCCACTCTTTCAGGGTGGTTCAAAAAGTACCTGTATTTGAAAATAGATGTTATAATTAAAGTAAACTTTTGTTATCATTCAGTATTGAAACCTGTTAAACGGAGTCGAAACAAATTCGACATTGCTTTATAAGTTAATTTTGGTTTGGTAGTCATTTGCAGTAAAATCAAATTATCGACGTAGTTTTGCGTCGAGTTGTCACCATCGGTGAGACCTGAATTCATCATTATGCACCGAAAATCAAGCAAAATTCAAAACATTCGATTACTACCGATGAATCTTCCTAAAAAAAGGAAAATATGGTTTCATGCGAGGAAAATTCATGACGAAGACCTGTTGAGGTGCCAAAGGGGTTATGATCATGAGTATCAGTAGCTAAGACTTAGTCAGCTGTTTAGTGATAATAATACTTACTAATAACAAACAATTTTCGATACTACGAGCACCATCTCTTTGATTTTCTGTGGATTTATTCAACACCCTCTATGTTAAGGATATCTCTGTGTAACTGCTTTTCCAAGCCAGTCTCTTATCGAGTTCAGATGAAGAGACTTTGATTGTCACGATTTTCACTCAATAATTTCTCTTTCAAAGAATTGGTCTACGATGTGGGCTCGATGTATGTAAGTATTGTCATCCATTACTAAGATATCAGATTTAATGCAACAATGAAATGTTTTGCATTCGATTCTAAGACCTCATACTGATATCTCTGGACGGTCACAAATCTTCTGTTCAAAACCTGTAGAGAAGTACTTGCATTGATCACTATTGCTTCTTTAGAATAATGATCTAGGAGTGAGCTTTTTCTCTAGCAAACTACTAGAACAAATTACCTTTTGTCGTAAAGACAGTAAATTACATACTTTTGCCCTTCGGTATGAAGCCGTTTACAGTAAAACATTTTTGTATGCAGTTTGCCATCATACAACATTTCCAGTGGGGACTACGAACTCTGAATCTAACTGCCATGCAATAGACTTCCTGTAACGATTGATAGTTATTGCCATGTATAGATCTTGATAAGCAGATGTTATGCATTTACAATCGTGTCCAGGACATCTCACCACAGTTCTAGAATTCTGAACTAGTTTTCATAACGTAGAAATTGTCTTGAAATATTCGCACATCTCGCTGATTTCATGATTACCTTCCCTGCTTCTAAAGTGCTGATAATTCGTCACTTCAAAGATTCCTCTATCAAATGATATTACGGAGTCATAATGAATCGTTTTGAATCGTTATACACTGAAATAAAACACTATATTGCAGAAATTGTCTCAGATGTATACATGGTGTAAAGCAATTGATTCACCATCGGATTACATAAAGCCTTCATTTGCATATCAAAAACTGTTTGATGACTTTTGATAAGTAATGCTAATCAGGTTTGAATTTCACATATTCTCTGCAAAAATGGATTAGGTGGATAGATTATTTCTTGGCGCACATATCATTAAATTTAACTGTGTATTATTTTGGATGATTGCATTTTATGAATTGCAAAAAAAAAAGTTGATTCGGATTAAACAGTTATCAGACTTAAGAATCACATCATTTGATGTACACCTTAAATATTAATTTTAAACTTGAAGTCGATACTTTGTAAAATCGCGAACAATATTTGTGTATATGTATATATAGTATAGGCAGAATCAATGATCATTACATAACACTATTATCGTCTGAGCTACAATTTTGTTGCAAAAATAATAATTTCATTTAAATTGGTATGTAAGAAAATTTTTTTGTCTTATTAAAAAGTATTTTAAATGACGTTGATGAAATTAATTTAAAAAGGGAGTATTTGAGCCGTTTAAAATCAAGTCACGAGTAATCGTCTTTTACCTGATATTATATTTTGCTTTTCTGAAACCCTAATCTGTATTTAGTAAAACAACTATTAAAGAAATTTAAAAAAGGCTAAAAAAATTACAATTTTATCTCATGGCTTTGATTACTAATTTAAATTATTTATAAAGTAAGTCTACGCTTCCCTCAATGCAATACATTTATAAAGAATGAATGAGCAAATGCAGAATTTTCCTGAATTTAATCAGAAATACTATTTTGATACAATATTTTTGTTGATTATTCGAAATAATTTCTTTTATAAATGTAAATAAATATGCTCTAAAATAATCTAAAAAATAAACATTCAATTTCTAAAGTAGCATAAAAAGAATGTGTCATGAGATAGCATAAATAAATACGGTAAATTGGTATCCGAAAATAAGATTGTTTTTCTTGCTTTACTATTTTCTTCAAATATAAGTCTCGATTTATTTTTCTTTATTATTGATTCTTTAAAATGGAAACTCGTTTTTATTTTAAGAAGCTTGTAGTTTTTGTATGCTTAATTATTCATTTACTGAACTGAAATACACACATTTTCACAAAAAAAAAAAATACCCTGGATTGCTGTTGTATGCAAATGACAGTAGAATGTGACGGAATTGTCTGAAATTTTGTAGCAAGCTCTTAATAATACTTTCATTACAAAACTTCTGTTATACTGGGTGGTTATATTTAAAGTTACACTGTTCAGAAGCCTGTAGAATCTGTTCTTCTAATCGGAATTTGATGAAAATTTAAATATATGCTATATGGATCATGGGGAAAAGATTTCTGCAATTAAAATTGGTACGAATTTTGACCACCAGGTGGCTTTTATCGTATATTCCTTATGTAAATCCTTAAAACCTCTATATAAACTTGCAGTCATAGCCAGAGAATCATTCAGTGAGCGTTTGTCACAGTTAAACATGCTCTTACAAAAAAAAAAAAAAAAAAAAAAAAAGAGAAGAGACCGAGATTTACTGGTAAAACTATTTTATCAGAAAGGCAGCAACCATTCAGCTGCTCCGCGTGAATATCGTCGTTTAAAAGATCTGCGAAAAGGCCTTATATCAAGGATTGGTTTGTGAAAGATGATCATGAATTTTAAACAGGCTAGAGATTTGGGTGTGCTGCCCGAAAGAGGATGGAAACTTTTTGGTACTGAAACTGTCGAAGAAGTTGCTACTGCTGTGGTTAAAATGGCCTCCAGTTACGTCTATTCTTCAGCAAGTGGTCGATCAGTGTCAAGCGAGTTAGAGATTCAGTGGTAGACAGTACGAAAAACTCTGTGATCCATTTTAAAATGGTATCCTTATAAGATCCACGTGATGCAAATGCTGAAAGATTTGGATCACAAAACACACCTTAAATTTGCTTGCCGATTTTTTGCGAGAATGGAAGTTGATGACGCGTGGCATTGGAAAATTATATGGTCAGATGAGGCAAACTTTTATTTAGATGGATCTGTGAATAGTAAAATATGCCACATATTAGGTATTTCACCTCCTAATGTCCTGCATCAACAACCACTGCGTTCTGTTTACGTGACTACTTGGTATAGATTTACTGCTGAGTTTATCCTCGGACTTTTTTTCTTTGAAATGCTCACTCCTCAAGGTCCTAAAAGATGTTCTGTCATGAGGGAACTCCTTCAACAGCAGATCATTCCTGCTTTACATGAACGACAATGTTTCCAAACCACTATATTTATGCAAAAGGGAGCAACTTCTCCCATTGGGCTCCAAGTCAAAGCATTGCTTAGTTCTAACTTTGGCGATAATCGTGTAGTATCCATACATTTTCCTGATACATGGCCTTCTCGTTCACACTACTTAAATCCCTGTGGTTTCTGGTTGTAGGGAATTTTAATAGACCATGTTTATAGAGGAGGAATCAGGACTTAATCTGATTTGAAATCATGCTTTATACACCATGTGGCAGAAATCCCTCGTGAGTTGCTTCGCGCTACCAATGAAAACGCTATAATGCGCTTTCAATGCGTTATTCATGTCAAGGGAGCACATATTGAGCATATTCTGTAATTAAATAAATTTTAACGATTGTAACATATTTTTTATCTTTCTTTGGACACCACATTTCCTTCTAGTGATCAAAATTTGAACTATTTTTTTTTATCTGAAACCTTTTTCCCATGGTCCATATAGCATATATTCCAAGTTTCATCAAACTCTGATAAGCAGAAGGAGTTCTACAGGCCTCTGAATTGTGTAACTTTAATTATAAGTACCCAGTATGATTTTAAATATAATGATTAAGTGTGTAAAATGTATAGTTTTCAGAATGTTACGTCCTAATTTTAAATAAAAGACTCAATTAATTAGCGAATTTTTCATTAAGAGATATGATACATTATCATTAAAAATATATATTTTATAGTATATCATTATCCAATTTATGATTTTGCATCGACAGGGAAGTGATTGCAATTGAAGTGATTTAGTAATGCAATTAAAAGTAATAAAAGTTAATGCTCATGGAACTTGCAACAGAGTTAATATGAAAAAGTATTATCTATTATTAATACTTTTAACATAAAATCCTATACGTATTCGTATAGCGACAACATTCATAGGAACTGTGTCATTCAAGCGTATTTTATAATATTTCAGCGAATATTTGATGTATCTGAAATGCTAATGTTTAAAAACATTCTTGTTATATATAAACTTTCAAATAATTTTCAATGTCACAAACTTTTCTCTTGGGGAAAATGATAAAAATGTCATTTCTATGTCTTAGTTTTTTTACAGAAAATGTATTTGATGTTATTAATACTATCAAAGAGATGTATAAAATATTTCAAAACATCATTGAAAGACAGCCAATGTAAGATTGAAAAGATAACAGCATAACTACATTTGAATGAGTATTTTATCGATTTGGAACACTTTGACTCAAGATTTATAAATAAGAGAGCAATACAATAGTAAATACAATACATATTACGAGCAGTAAGGCTATTTCAAATCACGCAAGAGAAACGAAAATAGAAGCATTCTCGGAAGTGAAGCATTTATGCTACAATGACACGCAACACCAGAAGTTTAAATGAAAGACTTTATAATAAAGCGTTTGAATGAAATAAGTATTTTATTTATGGACTGAAAATACTTAGAATACAAAAAATAATGGAAACAAAGATATAACCTTATTTTATGCACGAGATTATATGTACATTCCTTGAAAAAATTTAAATACATTGTAAATATTTTCATATGAAGAAAAGGAATAAATGAAGAATAGTCTGTATTCTTTTAAACTTTTTAACATGTGTAAAAAGTTGAACTGCTAAAAAATCCCATTCATCAAAGTCAAAATTTTATAGATTGGATAGTGAATTCATTTCAAACTCTCATTTTAAAAAAAGTCATCAAGTATCCAGGGCGTGTCCCAATTTTTTCTGAACAGCGAATTCTGAGAATTTTATGAAATTCATTTCAATTTAAATTTGAAATCTTCATTTGATTATGGATATAACATTTCAAATCTGTTTGTATGTTTTGGAAAGGGAATTTTATTGCAAAATTTAGCTTCAGAAATATACATTTGTAATACAAATACTAATCATAGATTGCGCTGTCATCCAAAAGTCAGGTATTTACATATATACCTGGAACATTTTAGCTCAAGATTATATAAGTTTCATTCATGGAACAAAAAAATGAAGTAATTAATTAAAGCAATTACAGA
The DNA here is from genome assembly GCA_019974015.1 of Nephila pilipes. Taxonomy (NCBI): domain Eukaryota; kingdom Metazoa; phylum Arthropoda; class Arachnida; order Araneae; family Nephilidae; genus Nephila; species Nephila pilipes. The sequence goes on along the minus strand of BMAW01038384.1, from coordinate 1,377 downwards.
AGCAAAAATTAAATCAAAAGTAAAATTTTTAAAATTACAAATAATTCATAGAAATAATGATTTTAAATTATAGAAAAAGTATAAGGTAAATGAAAAATTTTAACCGCAAAAACACATAAGAAAGAAAAAGAAAAATTACACAATAATCAATTGAGAAAGCGACAAAATATATGGAAAAATATAGAATAGAAATAGCAAGAGGATAAAATTAAAATCATAATTAAGTGAAAACTAAGGTATGAGAAACAATGAAAAACAAAGTAAATAAATCTAAAGAGAAAATTTTATACAACATAGTTATATTCTGAAATTAGCTTTTGACAGATTTGCTAATTAAACATGTTTAACCGACCCATCAGTCCCAAAAGAAAAATGCTATAAACGAATATAGAAATTCCACAAATTGAAAAGACATGATGAACAAAAAACGCAATGGGAGGAGAAGTAAATATATATATATATATATATATATATATATATATATAGTGGAAAAACACATTTAATTGCAAATTTATCAATAAAATTATTGAGTTCTAAACTAATTAGTTTCTTAATATAAAAAAACAATTTTTTTAAATGTTATTAGTCTGAAATTAGTCTCATAATTCATAATATCTCTTAACATTTTTTTTCCTTCAACAATATCCAAACTACCTGTAATCACATATTTTGATATTCCTGACTGATAAACTCTTTATAAACATTGCCCACACAAAAATCTTTATTTCTCAAATGAATGTTCTTATTACAATTAAAAATAATACGACCCATTGTTATTAGAATTAAAAGCTTTTTAATGTTAAGATCTTTAATAGGGATTATTTTTTATTTATTAAGAAGATAGTAAAAATTAATTTTCTGAAAATATTTATTCATTAATTTAATAGCGGAATCTTTTATTTTTTACAGATCGAAACTATAAGCTTTCATATTGTATTTATGGAACAAATAGTGATATCTTTGATTAAATAAATTCCCAGACTCTGAAGTTTATTATCATGCAATAAATGGTCTCTAACGAAATAAATTTATTTTCTGAGTAGAAAATAAAATGTTCTTATTACTTTTATTATTAAAATTTTTTTTTACAAATTATCATTAAACTCAAGAGAATTTTTTTGTTAATATCTTCCTTGTTCATAATGTTTCTCCTATCTTTTCTACCCTTATTCTTTCTTTTAAACATATTATCATTTCTACCTGATTTTTTTCTATCATTGTTAAAACAAAACACTTTGCAATATTTTTGTTTAATACTTAGTAATCTATTTTTATTAAAATACATAATATGAAACCAATAATGTATAATGTCTAACAATAATTGTGATTTTTTCACCACAACCTAATTTAATATAAGAAACAATTTTTCTTACACTT
>BMAW01038364.1:9780-49907 GCA_019974015.1 Nephila pilipes | reverse complement strand
GTGTTTTACCATTAAAACAATGTCAGTCACAAACTTTGGTATTTTCCATTTTAAACAAATTACAAAACGACTTACCTACAACCTCGATATCAGCTGTTTCTGGGTCCGATCGACTTAAATGTTGTCATTTCAGAACAAAGTTAGGTAATTAAAGACCTTGGTTACTGGTTTATCTACGAGAGCCATACTCTGGTATCTCGAACTTATTGTATGTGTTGCAGCGTACTAATTTTCACGTTCCATTACCGAGTTATCATTGTTTATGTGTTATACTTCGACGTATCGTAAATATTTCTAGAAAAATACTTGCTAAATCTCACCTCAATTGAAACTAAATAAATTAAATCATTTCAATAGCATTCATATAAGATACTTAAAATATACACATTCATAAACCATTCCAACCATCCCACAATACTCTCCAGAGTATTTTAAAACCTTTTCAACTCTGAATCTGTTTGAATCTCACGCCACAAAGAAAGTTGTTGAACGCTGTGCACGTCACACCGAAGAGTTGCACGCACTTTGAATCAGCATCATTAAACAAATCTTAAAGGCATTTCCCTGCAAGTAGCGTCTTAACTTGGATGGAGTTGAACGGATTACACGCTGCCGTGTATAATGTCTGGTTCGCGTGTCTAAGTGATTGCAATTTGAGCAATACGCAACTTCACAAGCGAAACAATGGATTGAAAAATGTTACCCGGACTCTTGTCCATCAAAAGCAACGATTTGTCGGTGGTTTGTCGAGTTTAAACGTGGTCGTACCGACACAAATGAAGCGGAACGCTCGGGTAGACCTGTGGAAGCCGTTACACCGGAAAATGTGAGTGAAGTGACAAAAATTATAATGAAAGATCGTAAAGTGAAGCTCCGTGAGATTGCTGAGATGACACAGATATCATATGGAAGTGTATTTACTATCCTTCATGAAAAATTGAACATGAAAAAGGTTTTTTCCAAGAGGATGCCGCGATTGCTTTCGATGGAACAAAAACAGCAACGAGTCGATGATTCAGAAAGCTGTTTATCGCTATTTACTCGCAACAAAAAAGATTTCTTGCGTCGTTACGTGACCATGGACGAAACATGGATACATCACTACACTCCAGAGTCAAAGCGGCAGTGGCGCACAGCTGGCGAAAGCCGCCCGAAAACGCAGCAGTCAGCTGGCAAAGTCATGGCGTCAGTTTTTTGGGATACGCATGGCGTGATTTTCATTAACTACCTCGAAAAAGGTAAATCGATCAACAGTGATTATTATATTGACTTGCTGGTGCGTTTGAAGGAGGAAATCGCAAAAAAACGACCTCACAGTCTCGGGACTTATTGATCCATGTGTTAGAAGCAATAAAAAGGACACTTAATTATTAAAGTATTCTGTAATTACATATTTAATTATATTTTTAGTTTATTATTCCTTTAAAATAATTTAGTTTCACATACTAAACCCAATTTATTATTTATCCATAAAAATGTTTCAGATTAATGAATGAGTACAACAAAATAAATATTAAAGCTTAGTTATCTTAATCACTAGAGTGTTCTTGGCAACCAAGAGGTAATGATCATGAGCTCACGGACGATGATGTTTCCGTCGAGTCGTGATTTCGAGTTCTGATCAACAGAAATAAACATCGTCGAATGGGGCTGATTCCAGTAAATTCTGTCGATAACCAAGACCTTACTTTGGTGTGGTGTAAAAATTTGGAGTGAGTGAGTGAATGTAAAGGTTATTAGCGCAAGATCCAGATGTGGCTATGCTGCGCCAAAGAAGATTTAACTGTGGTTTAGACGAGAAGAAAACGAAATAAAGACACCAATTGGTAGACAAGAAGAAGGGTCGAAAATAGATAAGGATCACTAGGGTAACCCGGGTGCGCTTCACCCGTGTTTACCATAGATCGTGTACCCTATGGGAAAGAAAAAAATTACTATAGTGCCTCAGAATCATGATGCCCTTACTTACCTGAAGAAGATAAGTTCCCGAGGTTCCCTGATATAATCCCCAGGGGAAGGGTGCCCGGCTATACCGTCAGACGCTGGGTAGCCATTTTAGTCCCTTCTTACGACATGCATGAATTACATGTCATGCATGAACTAATTTCTGTCATTCTCGGTCACCACACGGGTTATAAAATCTGGAGAGTAAGTCTTCATTACAGGTGTCATCCTCTTTCAAGAGTATGGGCCACGGTAGCCTAGTATTCAAGGTCATAGACTAGCGGCCGGCGGTTTTCGTTCAATCATGGGTTCGATCCTAGGCCGCTAAAGATCCTCCGTGTAGCAGAGGCTGAAGCACATTAAATCCGTCGGGGCCCAAAGTCATCCTGTTGGTGTGGATGTTAGGAGAGGGGGGTGCCAGCTCAGGTGTCGTCCACGTCACTTGACCATGGTTCAAAATTACGAGGTCCGTTGCCAATAGCTCTCATGTTGCTTCTAGTGTGATATTAATAAAAAAAAACTAAATTAACTAACCTCTTCCAAGTGTACAATTTTATTCTGAACTTGATGAGTTTTGCTCACATTCTCTTTAAATAAGATTATGATGAATTTCTTTTATATAGTTTTTATATATTTTCATACGTAAATTATGTATAATTAAGAAGAGTTTGATTATTTTGTATGTCAGATATATCGGATATTCTTATTGATTTTGCAAGGAATTTTAGAAGGTGTGCTAAGGAAATTTTTCAGGAACAGTTAATTTTATATTTCCTAGATAAGTTTTGTTTTGAGCTAGATATCAATTAATTATCCTCAAAACACCACAGAAAAAAAATAGTATTTTTCGAAGAAATCTGTACGTAAAAGATGAAAACATCGGAAACACTTGAATAACAGGAGCTTCCTCTGCAACAGAATCATATGGTATATTCTAGTCAAGGGCAGCAGAAACTTCGGTGGAAAGATAGCTTTGACTGTGTTAGGAGCTTATGCGAGCCTTTACATTAGGACAATAAATTACATCCCCTTAAGCTTTGAGACAAAAGGTGGAATGCATTCTTTCTCTCTCAATAAGAATTACATTTTTATTCAAAATTGATAAAATTTGCACATTTCAATTGGAACCAAAATAAGAAAAAAATCACTGTGTTCCTGATATTCTGAACAAACTATCCCATTCTTCTAAATGGAGTTCCATCACTGCATAAAGTCGAGACAAAGACAGGACTTAAGCTCGTAACTGAATAAGAGCTTCAACTAATATCTATGTATTTAAATTCTAACTATACCGGTTTAATCATCACAGTATGTTGAAAAAATGACAGAAATAATATGAACCGTTTGCTTTAATACATACGAGTATCCCTCTAAGGGAATTAAACTGGTATCACAAGAACTATTCAGCGAATCCGGAGGAAAATATTAACATAAGTTAAAGAGATATTTCCTTTTAATTCGGAAAAATTCTGTAACTCCATAATGGAAAAAAGTTTTGCTCAGAGAACTAGTTGACTGTGTTGATTGCTTAAATTAATTCATTGAAATCTTAATTTGTTTCCTTACTCCATATTATTAGTGCTATTAATTTTACACAATTGTGATTATAATTTCAAAATACAATCCCGCTATTTCCCCCTATGTGTTTGAGGAGGGTTGAAGTCGTGTTTACTTAAATGCTAAGAACATATTGTTTATTTCTTTCGCATGGATGGTTTGGTCTTTGAATTTTAAAATTATCGTATATTTTCGAATTTTAGGTTAGTCGTATACAAGGACTCCAGACTATCCAATGAGTGACAATGAATTTAATGAATGATTTGGATATTTGAATTGTGACATTGAAGCTTTCGTATAAATTCATTTCTTCGCATAATGGTTGTATTCATACTCAAAACACTTAAAATATAATTTATGTTAAAGTAAAATTCATTTTCTATTGTAAGTTTTTTTTGTGCGTAATATTTACGGCATTGTATTAGTATTCCCAGTTTATGTTTGGGCACTTTTAGATTAGCCGTTGGGAAATTTCGCCATCAGCACGTTTTTCGTTTGGCACAACTCGACAAAACACAAACGCACACAATCAATAACAATACTTTCGAAAATAAAACTTACGAACCTCATAAAAAGAACGATTATTTCATTTAGAGCTATTTTTATTATGAACTTAAGATATAAGAAGTAAAGAGATAATAATTCGATATAAAAACCAACGTTTTTAAAAACAACGTTTTTATATGGTGGCAAAGTTTATTAGAGAAAATTATTGAAATATTAGTTAAAACTGTTGGTTATTTTTAACTTTAAAATTTACTTAAAAAAGAGACATTTGTGAGCGTATTAAAAAAATCATAATACTCATAAAATCAAAACATGCATTTGAAAATTTGTAAGTCATTCTATTAAAAAAAAAATGGGAACCAGAATTCAGAAAAAATTATTGTGATAAGACATGGTGCCAAATATTGGAAACTTTCTTTCTTGCGAATGATTACTGTCTAAAAGTCAGCAACCCTTACTATCTCGGAGATAGTAAAGGGGAGATAGTATCTCCCCTTTGTGAGTACAATAGTTTTACGAGGCCTCATGTGGTGTGGGGAGTGCCCGGTGTTCCCAGAGGGGGAAAGAAGTTTTTCCCTCAATCCTAAAAGCGCCGAGAGGAAAGAATATTTTGACATTAAAATTATTGAAATATTAGTTAAAACTTCTCGCAAACGTCTAAATATTGCATTGTTAGGCCAGTACGAACGATTCCCGAAATTTCAAAGCTCTAGCTTGATGGGAAGTTGGTTAAATTAACGATCGAAAATTTGATGACACACACACACACTCACACACTCACACACACACACACCAAGTTAAATTCAGAAAAACGTTGTAAAAACATGCTACATTTGGCGATTTATCGCTTGCACGCAGTTGATGAAAAACAACAGAATCTTTTTCAACCTGGTAAATTCGTATGTAAGCCAACCATCATAATTTGGTTTAGGTAAAGCTTAAAACGTTATCGGTTTGTACATGGAAACATACGGTAACCTGTTATACATAAAACTGATACGTCTCCTAGTATAACAAAGAAAACCACATGAACTTAAATATAATTTTAAAATGAACTAACACAGCTCCTGCAAAGGAAAAAAAACCCGTGATTTTAGGTACAATTTCAAAATATATCAACTAATCTTACATATCATTTAATTTATGGAGGTTTTCTATGATTCAGCTTATGACTCCAACAATAAATTAATTTTTCCACTATTTAATACATTTAAAGAGAAAATTACCTTCGAATATGAGTTTACCGGCTACTAAGTTTAATAAATTAAAAGATTTGTACATAAAATGAAACACGCATTTACTTGCTGATGAATTTTAATATTTAACTTCAATAATTTATGTAAATATTAATATTAAATATTATATTAAATTTCAACTAAAAATTTGAATGAGAGAATAAATTAATTAAATATGAGAAACAAATATTCCAAATAGTCTTCGCCTGCAGTAAACAAATCTAAACAGATTTAATTTATTGCACTATTTTCAACTTTGTATATCAGTTTATTGTACGTTCTGTTTTTTGGAGAAAAACTTCGTCTTTTATGTCTTAGTAAAGAACAGGACTTGACGCAAAGAAGATTATAGCCACTCTAGTCTTTGAAAAAATAAAAAAAGCAATCGCTTTGCAGCTGTCACAGACAGACGACTTTCGCTATCCTACAAAGTAACAAAAGTAAAGTGGCAGACGTCGAAATGTGGAGTTATCCAACTTGTTACCAGACCACTTAGCTTTTTGAAGGTAACGTCAATCGGAGAAACTATCCTTTGTTACTTATTGTTGTATTCGATGGGGTTTTTTTTATTTGTTTTTCTAAATACAGCAAACGTCATCTGAAAAAATATGCTGATGATGTTATAAAAGTCAGACAGGAAATTATTAAAAGGAAATTTCCTTCGATAATTTTCTCTTCAGTTAGGAAATCATAAGAAAATATTGCACCGAGTTGCAATTCAAATCTAATGTACCGAAAAGAAAATGTAGAATAACGTATTTGTTGAATTACAGGTTAAAAAAAATCATAAAAATCTATTAAAAATAAATTTTCTGATTCTATTGATTTCATACTTGCATGCACATTAAATATTCAATAAATATACGTCACAAAAATGCAGTATATACTATGATGTACTCGTATACAATACATACAAATATTAGGGATAAATATTGTGTTCTATGGTATTGAGAAATGATAGAAAAAAGTACAAAAATTAGAAAAAGGTATCAACTGAAGAAGTATTAAAGCTCAAAACTATTTTGTTGCAGAAATAGCCCTCAGACGATTAGCATAATGAAACCTCCTTTCGGTTAAAAATATTATTCATTCGTAAATGTCAGAAAGAGACATCTCAGTAAATTTGATATAGCCATTTTAGCTGAAATTTCTTGGTCGTGAGCTTCCGTCCGGGTTTTTTCCAATGGGTCGGGAGTTCGATTCCTTGTGTTACTCAAGAAATCCAGTGCAGAGGGGCTGATACACGTTAAATTTATTGAAGATCTAAGTCGCCTCTAAGGCATGGTGTGGTCGTTTTGAAAGGAAGGTAATCAGCACAGGTGTCGTCCACGTGTCTTGAACGAATATCATTATCAATAGATCCATTGCTTATAGCCCTCGGTTTGCTGCCTAGTGCAGTGTTCATGAACAATCAATCAATACTACAATTAATAGGTATTTGAATGCGTAATTATATTGCATTAATTGTGTGAAACGTGAGGATATATTTCCTGTCAGAAAGGGTGGTATTATAGACATTTGAAATATTATCATGTATATTACAGACATTAAGCGGAGTTTTAATTACATATGTATAGATATTTTATATCATCTATATATGTCTAGTCCTTTTTGAACTAATATTGTTATTGAAAATATTTTTGTAAAATTTTACGTCTTCAGATTTTCTATTCAGGAAAATAATTTATTATTTTCTAAAGATAAAAAAAAAAGTTAGAGTACGAATCATTATATTCAGTACAAATTTTGAAATATGTAATGGCAACGGAACTTTATCCTTTTACTTACAATTATAAAAAAAAATCTTTCAGTTATAATCTTGGAATGGAAGAACAATATCCTAATGATCTTCCAAAAAATACTTAATTGTTAAAAATATTAAGAGTTTTATATTCGGTTGAAAGAAAGGATAAATTAAAATTTTGAAAGAGTTTATTAATAATGAAGAGGTAAATCATGAAGCCCCTATCTCCATGTTATTCAAGCTGTCAGTAAATTTTTAGTTCATTAATATAAGAGAATGTAGTAATGAAGATTTAAAAAAAATGAATACACATTGTACTATAAATATATGAATAAATTCCGTGATAATATAAATTTTAATAGTATTTTAGTACGCATAAAATATTTGTTTCTATAAAAGATTAATACTAAGAAACTCTTAAATTTTTAAAAAAAATATAGTACGTAAGATTTATAACTATATTAATACTAGTCATTTACAAATTAGTGATAATTGCGAATGTAAAGAGCTTAATGAACTTATAAATGATGAATTCCGTTATGTAATTGTTTGTTATTGAAATATTTTAAAAGATAAAAATCATAGATATATAATAAATAAAAGTACAGGTTTTAGACATATTATTTCTAACTATAATATTTGACTTAAGAAATAAATTAATGAAGATATTTATAAATTTGCAACTCATTTGGTTAGAATAAATATATCTCACCATTTGAAGCCTTTAAAGAACAAAATTACTTTATAAATGTAGAAATTAAAAGTGTTAATTTAACCTTAATGAGCTCTAATATAAAATATGAAAAATAATAATAATAAACTTCCAGGTTAGCTTTATTACTTATTATTCTGATGGAGCTCCTGTTAATTTTATTATTTCATAATAATACGCTTCTAAGTACAACGTATACTCATTAGCATCTGTTGAATAATTTTTCTTTAATTGAAATTACAAATAGAAATAGAGAAATTTCTATTAATAATATAAAATGTCTTCTTATTTCAAAAACTCCAAAAATTCTTAATACATATTATATTTAGAACTATTACTACTGACTTTTATGGAAGTAGGATTGTTTTTATCTTCTACGGAAGTATTTTAAAACACAGTTTCAGAATCTTTTAAAGCAATTTTTTGACAATGCACAACTGAGAAAGGCGACGATAGGTTAAAGCAGATGAATCTTCTAAGACCATCTGCCATGTAGTTTCCGCCACTGAATGACAGCTCCCAGAACTTCAACCTAAAGCATAAGTAGACAATTGCTATGGTTCTGGAACTATTTGATGGAAAAAAAAAAGCTAGTAGCGGGACGCCTCATTTGAAACGATTACGTTCATTAGTTAACATCGCTTTTCAGAAAAGAAGTTGAATTGCCTTGAATAATAATAAAGAAAAATTAAATAAAATAGTGGCCTTTTCATTCAAATTATTTTTTGTGTTAATTCCGTATCACCTCTAGCTGCAAGCACATTTAATTTTAGAGTCCTTGTGATAAGGCAAATGCACCTGTCACATTTTCTACATTTTTTTTTTTAAAAATCAGCAATGAAATTGATTGTTCAGATTCTCATAACAGCATTCTAGCTAATGTCTGCTAAAGATTATCTACATTTACTCTTGTTGATTTTGAAGTAAGAAAATCTTTGCTAGCTGAAACATATGTAAACCCAAATATCTTGGATCAGGTTATTTGAATCAAAAACCAGATATGAACCCAAAATCAGATCAATTTCCTTTCGAATTTCTTCATGAATGGATATTTTTCATCAGAATATATGTGTAAAAATCAACTAATGTCACATCATTAAATAATTATTTCGTAGAGTGATCTGACTGCAAGTCAATAAGATCAAACAAAAGCTTCTCAAGTGCTGTGTCAATATCAGCAGTGATGGGATAAGAGAGCGTATTGAATGTATGCTCAATGTTCGTAAAGTCTTGAAATCTTATGATCTCGTCTTCCAAATACTACAAATGATCCTTAATCTTAGAACAAACACTTTCAGGCACTTTGGGTTCTCCCAACAAAGGGAAATGATAATAATTGCCTCAGCCTGCTTTCCTTGCAAATACATGAAAGTTTTGCTTTGAATGAATTTACACTTGGGGAGGATATCATAGTTTAACACAGATTTTATTAAATTTTCTTTGCGGGCCGCTATTTGGTGCATCTCTTATTGTTAAGATAATTGACTAATTCTGTTCTTTCAAAGAAGATGATTAGGTTCAGAAAACAATGTTCTAAGCAATGTTCTCGCTAAGAGATAATCTGGCATTAAAATATTTTCTGCATTTTCTCTGAATTTGAATAATTGATTATATCATTGGAATGGAAAACTCAATGAGTTGTATTGCTTACTGGACATCATACGTAACCATTTTAACCATTTAATCTTCAAATGTTGATCTATATTTCTCAAAACAAAATAAATTAAAACATTTGGAAATAAAGAGGCTATGACGTTTTCAAACCATCAATCTTTCAGTAAATACTCTGGAATATATTTAAAATGTACCGATATTCGTGAAGAGCAAATATATAACTTATAGTTTCAAGAGAGAATATTTATTAATATTAATGTATCTTTCTATTTGAAAATGTGTTTCTAATTTCGTCTTCGTTCCTCAACATCAGGGAAAGACAGCTAGAATGACTGATTATTGTGTCATATATTATCACCGAGTATGTCACTAGTATACTTCAATGATAAGGCTCCATCGCTTGAAAAAATTAATAAATGTCTAGTCGTATGTATCTACTCATGCAAGAACACTCTCCTAATCTGTCCATGACAAAAGTCGGTTCTCAATTACAAAGATAAAATCTTCGCCCAGACAGTCATTAATTGCGGAAAGTGACAAATGTCCTTCACACACTGTCTCAACCCTAAGTTTCTTTTTCTTCTCTTTCGGTCTGGCCTTCTCAACCGTGAAATGATTAAGTGGAACTATTTTGATAGTGTTATATATAGCTTCGCTATAAGGTCTAAATTTGCGGTTACAGTGATAAGATTTTAATAAGTTTAGTAGACGTAAATGAGAATGTATGAGAACTGGTTTTTGGGTTTTCAAATGTATAAATCTGTTACTTATAATTTAATTTACACACTCAGAGATCTTGTTACCTTAAATTTCTTCGTCCTTAATATGTCTTTCTAAAACATTTAATTGATTTTCTTAAATAGCATATCTAAGCAGAAGGAAATGAACTGTTTGAATCCATATCTTAAGACAAATAAAGAGATGTGTGAGCAAACATTTTCGAATTCATAATTTAAGCTTTAAATAACGAACCGTATTTTAACGTAAAAAAATTTATGTACAAATCAGTATTTTTGTGTTTTATATAGCGGATGCCAATGTTCATTCGCGTTCGCTTTGGACTCAATTACCTTAACAATTGACAATTTTGGTGAATATATACCTGATTGTTCTTTCTGTTATGTCCTATGCATCTTTCATCGTATCGTTATAGACTGTTTAGTGTTTCATGAACATCCAATTGTCTTTTTCAAAGCATCTGGTAAAAACTTGTCTGACTTATCCTCATCATAACTTGCTTGTTTTTAATAAAATTAGAATTTTACACCATTTAATAAGTTTTAACCTTGACATTTTATATTTCTTTTTGTTTCCAATAACGATCTTTCACATATCATTTTATCACGTGTTTACAAAAAAAAAAAAAAAAAAAAAAATGTTGATTTTTAAACACATGTTTGACCCAGCTGAGCTTGGTACTTGCAACGTAAACCTTTACTGAAACTCGCTCATTCTGTTCCTTATGCATAAAATACGAAAAAAGGAATTCCCAAAGATATTTTAATATAAGATATACGAGAAATATTTTTATATTTTTATTCACACCATAGATATCTTTGAATTTCTTATCAATCTAATATAATGCAATAATTTTGGGGAGTGACTTCTGGTTTGTGGAATTGCAGGTTATGAAACTTTCAAGTTTTGAGGAATTGAGTAATGTGTTAATACAATCGGACACTATTAACTCGAGTGTTCAATTAACTCACCGTGTTACCCCAACTACCTTTTTGTGATATATAGAATAAACTTTTCGCTGAAGACGTCAGGACTTCCTATTAAAAGTAGATATTCATACCCTTTTTTTCTGTTTTATATATCTTGGGATGCGCATACCTATGGAGTTCTAATTTTTAATAGTAATCTTAAGCTCTGAATGTGAAAATATAAGAAAGAACAACCCAAGGGGTATCTGTGTTCTGAACATGATCAAAATAGAAGTTAAGGGGTGAAATAAGAATGTTTTAAGAAACCACAAAATCCACATGTTTGCTTATTGTAAAGTGATCTCGTGACTTTTATCATAAAAAAACACATGATAAAATTCATAATCAAGCCGAAATGAAAAAAATATGTTATCTTTGAAGAGTGGGGCTTAAAGAGACAGCAACAATTTTTAATATTTTTTTTTATCATTTTTTGGATAAAATGTCGGCATTGAATACAAGTAACGATTTCTCGGAAAGGGAATTGTTCTATTTTGAATTTTTCTTGTACAAGATCGTTTTCAAATAGCTATGTGTTCTATCATTTAATATTGGTAAAATAAATATTCTTTTTCATGTACTAGTTGTGGCAGTTAAATATCAATATTGATGCTGTAAAACATTTTAATTTGATATCATACATATTTACTTATTATTACCTTCAATATACAATCCTCCTCTATATCTACAACCTTCCATACTAATCTTCCGTTGTTCGAAACAGTAATGGAAGATTTCGTGCCTCTTTCACAAATTCAACGGACTCAAACGTTGTTCCTCTCAGTGGAGATTTTACCTTAGGAAACAGATGGAAATCGTATTGCGTAAGATGAGGCAAATAAAGCGGATGGTCTAACACTGGGGTGCTATACTTGGTTATAAAACTCTTGACAGACAATGTGCAATGATTTGGGGCTTTGTCTTGGTGGAAAAATATGCCATACGGATTTTTTGCCAATTCCTACAGTCTCAGCAATCGCAGAAATATTTAAGACTGGATCTAAAAGAGATAGTCAACCATTATAAAACTTTTCATTTATCTTTTTTGGATAGAATGCATTGAGTACGAGTGACGATTTCATGAAAATTGAAATGTTCTAGTTTGTATTTTTTGTTGTACGAGATTATCTTGAAGACGCTATGCACTCAACTATATAATATTGGTCAAATAAAGAATTTTTTTTCATGTACATGTGATTTCCTTTATAATTAAAAATAATATCAAAAGAAAAGTATGACGTATCGCATTTGGGATACGTATTATCGATATAGGAACTTATCGATTTTGGGATACGTATAATCGATGTAGGGACTTATCGATGTTGGAATACGTATTATCGATGTAAGGACTTATCGATGATTGGATACGTATTATCGATGCAGGGACTTATCAATGTTGGGATACGTATTATCGATGTAGCGACTTATCGATGTTGGGATACGTAATATCACACAATTTATATTTACAGTATTACTGTAAATATAAATTATGTGATATTACGTAATATTTATTTACATTATTACTGTAACTCGCTATTCACTTAATTCGTTGCTTAGTAAACATGGGCCTCTGCTACCAAGAATTAATTTTATCTATTCCCGAGTCGGTTATATATATTATGCTCTACTAATAAATAAGACTTTCTCCAATCTATTTGGGATCCAATTTTTGGCAAAAATGATTTCATTATACACAATGAAGTATATTATAGATAGATTAACTACGTTTAAAAAATTATCATCAGTTACAGAATTTGTAATGTATATCACTGAAAATAATTTATAAGTTTTTCTGTACTTTATTGTTATCAAAATAGCTGGCACTCAGTTTTATATCTCTTCATGTTGTTCCCCAAAGTTATGAAACAACACAATGGAGAGGTTAAAGTTACTGGGAAAATACATTTCTTTTAAACTTTTCGGTTTAACGCTGTACCTTTTTCAACAGCGTGATGTATTGGCTTATTAGCTCAGCAACGCTCGGCCTCCTTTATGCATATGCAAATTACTCCAGAATTTTCAAAAGGAAGGGGAAGTGAGAAAAAGTGACACTCTTCGACGCCGCAAAAGTAGAACACTTTCCGACTTAATCATTTTACGGCCGAAAAGGTCTCACCCAGAGGAAAGAAGGAACCACCCCCGCGTCTCCAAAACACGTCGTGGCAGAGGACAAAGAAGAATTGTCACTTTTCACAGGACGGGAGACAATTAATGACAGTCAAGGAGGCAATTTGCTCTTTGTCACTTTTCTTCCTTTTGCCGCATACAGATTAAATGCGCGTTCGTGCGTGAACAAATGCACGAGATTTTTATTCCATTTCAGTATTCGGTGATTTAATTCTAGGAAATTGTTGAGAACGGTTACAAAGCCTAGTGCCTGAGTTACAGTATTCAGGCTTTGCTTAGATTTAAGACATTTTGAAACTCAAGATATGCAAGAAGTATATGTGATGTATTTTTATTTGTTGTTCATTTTCTTTAAATATGTGTAGATATTCTCAGAACCAAAATTAGCGGATTGTATATATATTTATATAAATATATAACTCATTTATTAAACAAATTTAAATTCTTCTTCGTAAATTGCATGCACTAAAATGTATATTGTCCTAAACAGAGAAATATATTGTCTAATGAATCATTTTGATGCACAAAATTATATTGTCTGTTTATATTAATCTGATGTAAAAAATTGTATTGCCTGTTTATGTTATTCTGATGTACAAAATTGTATTGTCTGTTTATATTATTCTGATGTACAAAAATGTATTGTTTGTTGTATTTTCCCGATGTTCAAAACTGTATTAAATATTGATGGATTGATTGTTCTATTTTAGAAATTAGAATCAACCAGAGGGCTATTGGCAGAGTGCCCAAGGAGATTGAGCTCAACCAAGTAAGTTAAAGATGCAAACCGTCCCCCTAGGAGACAATTACCTACGAAATCGGCATTTATTGACAAAATAACATATTATGTTGCATAATTTTGAAATCAAAAATAAATAAAGAGTCTTACAAAATATTTACAGAGCAGAAAATGTACAAGATAGGAATAAAAATTAACAGTAGGAATATTCTTATAGAAATAAGATGTATAATAGCCTAAATAGCACATTATAAAAAAGTATATATATATGAGGTACACGATTAAAATCACACAATAAGGAAAATTGAAATTTTAAAAAAGTTTAATAAAAAATTAAGACAATTGCAAATTTTGTTGGGTAATATTACTAGCCATAAGAATACAGTACTTACACTTGAAATGCAAGTAAATATTTTCACGCAAGGTCTTTAGCCAAACAGGTTTCACTTTAATAATAGCACAGTTTAAATAAAACTCTTTGGCTAAAAGGGTAAGAGAAAACGTAGTAGTTAGCGCCTCTAACATGGCCACAGGTATATAAAATTTGATTTTTCAAATAAAACAATTTAAATGGCAAACGAAGGGGCCATGACCTGTTAAGAAGTGTGTTATTGGCGACAGACCTTATCATTTTGAATTTTAATCAAGTGTTGAAGATGATGCCGGATCTGGTACCACTTTTGAAAACAAACTTCCTTGCCATGATAACGGGAGGAATATGATTTCCAACAGATTTGACGTACATCAGTTCCATTATCCGATTTGTCTTTGTGTCATCAGAACTTGAACTCAAGGTTCGTCGTAAAGTACTTCGGCTGTGAGTTCGCGACCGTATAATTTGCAATTACAGTTTATTAAAGTAAATGACTAATTCTCTATATCAGATTAAATTATTGTATTAAAGTGTATATGGCTCTGGTTGGGCAGGTGGTCCCAATTATTTTAATCCCAATTATGTTCCTCGTTAGAAATATTACAACACAGCCTAATTCATTAAGAGACCTTTGAAAAAATTGTTATCTGAAAAAAAAAATTTCACAGATTACATTTGCTAAAAATTATTTTCAGATCATAATTTTCTTGTTTAAACTTTTGACAAACTCACTTTATTAAATGTGATAGACATATTTACTGAATCAAATTTAACTTCAATTTTCAGCTATTTAATTATATCCTTGTATAATCAATATACAGAATAAATTAATTACTTGAATCTGCTTAATTAACTCAATTCTTACTAATATTTATAATAATATTTACTTATTATTAAACTTTCTCCGTAGTCCAAAATCCTCGGTAATGATCCTCCTATTTCGGAGTGTCCAACTGCCGACTAGAACTCTTATCAATGTGATCCAAGAAGGGAGTGAGGAGCCAAGATACTTCACTACCCACTACAAAAAAATAGAACTCCATAAAATTGTCGTGTTTACGTATTGTATAAATTCTTATGGCGATAGGAGTCCATGTCATTGCCTTAAGATATATACCAGGCAGCATTGGTGATTTGTCAATGCTCTGCGCATTGATAAATCACCGCACCAGTACACGTATCCGGAAATATATAACACTGATTTAGAAGTCATTTAGCGACCACCATCCACATCCCATTTACAACTGAAATGCTTCAGCTAGTTTCAAGTAAGACTTAATTGTCTTTCAGCTTTTTATCAAATCTGAAGACCAAGCATTGAATATTATCATTCATGTTCATTCCACTACAGAGGATGAGAATGTGATAGGCGCTTGTGCCTAATGCATAATCGTTTAGTGGTGTGAAATGACTGAGTGTGAGAGAGACAGGCGATTCTAATTTAAAACTGACACATATAACATTCCTTGTCCTTCGCTAGGTTAACAACCACATTGCCTGAAACCGCCTTTATTTTTTGGGGAAACTGAAAGAAGAGCAAGGCCATATCCTTATGATTCATTTTATTGTTGGATGTTTAAAGTTGAAATCGGATTGTGTTATACTGGATTTATTAAAACCGTACAATATTCAATACCAGGACCATTAGCGACAGATCTCTTAATTTTGAATATCTTCTTGTGATGAGGACGACACCTGAGCTGACCCCCCTCCCCTGATTGTAGTCACGTATTCCAAGATGCATCACATATTTCATTATTTCGAAGAGTTTTTTCTTGCGCATAGTTTGTGAACAATTATAAGTCAAGACAATTGAAATAACATAGCAAGTGTTTCTGTAAATTAAGTGAAAATTACAAAATAGTTATTCATTCATGCGTTTTTATCTTCTTATAAAGATAATTTTTTAAGATTTAAGATGAATAAATTTAATTTTAACTTATTATTGAACCTTTCTTTTTACATTCTTGTTGTTTTTTCATATAAAAATAAATTTTATCAATTATTTCTATAGTTATCTTTATTTTTACCTTTACCGGATAAATAGTTCAATTATTTTGGAATTTTAGCACGATGTGTGTGTCTCGAATAAATCTCTCTTTAAAAATATATCGATGAAAGAAAAATATTCAATTAAAAATGAACATATAACTATTTACTATTAAGTGGATGTTGGATGTATACTGTTTGATTTGTTTTTTCATACCCGCTTTCAAAGAGTATAATTTAAAAAGACATTATTCGAAAAAAAAAAACCGCCTCCAAATTCAATAGGAAATAGGAGGAGTGTTGTAAAGAGATACTAGTGTCACTAAACGTAGTCTTATTTCCCCACAAATGATTTTTAGCAACGTTGTAATTCATATAGATCTTTTATAAAAGATATTTATGTTGTTGCAAATTTAATCGCTAAAAATCAAAACAATATTCAGATGGTGAGTCTATAAACAATGCTTAGAAAACCTATCATATATAATTCTCCCTGATAAGAAAGACTACAATTCTAAAATCAGCTTGTTTCAACAAACTATTGACAAGAGATTTGACAAGCTTGGAATAATTCTGACGAATAGAATTTGGTATATTGAGTTTGTATACTTAAATTTTATTCTTTTACAGTGGATGGGAGTATTGATGCAACTGATACTTTTCAATTTGTCATTTGTGATAGAGACATTAATAACGATTATAATGTAATTGAAGAGCGGCACTATTAAAAGACAAGATAATATCGAAAAAGCTATATTAAGCGGTAAAAAATAGTTAAAGTAATTTTCTTTTTCTCTTTTTAATATATATTGCATAGTTAAGAGTGGTGTCCCATATATGACTTACGAAAGAATGGAACGTGTAAAATTAAAAGAAGACAATGTCATTTTCTGTCGGAAAATCTCGCTTGATGAAGCATCGTTGAATAATACTCTAAAAACATTTATGCAAAACAAAACTTTAAAAATAGACCATGTTATACAATTCATCATACAGACCGTGGATTTTAGAAGGATTTGGGGATTAAATCATCTCCAATTCCAATATTTTTTTAAATGCTAGTGGATGAATAAGGCGATATTATATTCTTTACAAAAAAGAATTGGCTCACTCGAGATCAATTATTAAAAATATTTTGCTAGGTACGTAATGAAATCCCATTGTTTACGATATGAAATATATAATATTGGTTTGGATGTCATTTAGAGGCCAGCATCCACATCCCATTTACGACAGACAAGATTAGACAAAATGAGTACTTGAAGTTGATGACGTCAACTGATATACAGACTTCGCATTTTTATTAGAATTGATTGTTCATTTAAATGGATTAAACATGCAATTTCAAGCAAAAGTCTAATTTTTCAGCGCAGTGTGCCATACCTTATTTCATTACCAATGAAATTAAAGTTGTATCATAACCAAATAAAGGCAAACAGTATGTTTACACTTCAACAAGTTAGCCGTTCGTAATATATAAAATTTAGAAAATTTTCGAGTCTTACTATTAGCTTAGATACAAGGATTTTAAAAAAAATACATTATTTTTAAGAAAATAATGAAATATTTTATATTTTTGTCAGTGCATTTACAGTACATACTGATATATAGATACAAAATTTTCTATTGCAATGCATTCCATTGTTATATGTTCTCCAGCATAAAAAGAAATTTTATAAAGTCTCTTTATTGGATTTCTATAAGTCACACATCCCAAAGACCTATATGTCACGTTGCGCAATCGTCATTGTAGCCAGCATGGTTCAGAAGCGGGCATCTTTGCGAGCAACTGTTTTAAGAGTTAGGCACACTAAGGCTAAAATTAGAAATAGAATAACAAATGAACTCCTTCAGAACTCTATGAGAACTTCAAGTACTTAAAATAAAACAGATATCTAGTTTTTAAAATTCTATTCTAAATATCAATAATAATATTACAATAACAAGTTATCTTTATTCTTGTATAATGAATAACGAAATGTTACACATAAAATTTAAAAAAAACGTTATGTAATATAATAAAAGTATTGCAGTTCTTAAAAATACAAAATCCTAAATTAATTAGTTTAATAACTTAAATATGTTAAATATATATTTAACGTTCTTTTTCCTGGTTCATGATCTCTTCTTAGTGTATTTTGTGTGTCCTCCGAAAAATTCGCCTTCTCTCAAAGCAGTGCAGAAAATGTTTGCAATCACTTAAAGATAGTAATTATCTCTTCTTCCATGAGTAAAATCTCCTGAAATTTAATTTCACCTTAATAGAAACCTTAAAAATATTATTTAACATGGAACGTTTTTCATTCTTCGAAAGGCAACTGAACAAAATTCTATTCAAGAACTTCATTGCAACCAAGTGAGAAACATTCTTCAAAAACACGATTCACTTTCACTCTTGATAAAGCTCGAAAAGCACCCGAAACTCTCGATGTTGTCTCTCGGGAAATTATGTAGGACAATTTGACTCGACGGTTAAATCGAAGACAACTTGATTTAAATTCCTTGGGGACCATAAAAGGGAGGTGCTTGAATTTTTTATGCTAGTTTCACAAAAAAAATCATATTTAAGTCGCTAGCATTTTTGGAGAAATAAAGTTTTAAGATCCCTTAGCTCTAAAGGCTCCAAACACCGCAACTGAATTATTTGGGTAGTATTAATATTCATTTTGAACACATGTATATATATATACTCTCTCCTCTCAATGTGTGATCGATTATTTTAAATGGATTACTTTAAAAACGAATTGGTAAGTGGGTTTGCTACCTTTCCTACTTAGGTGAAATAATAATAAAATTCAATTCAAATGAAATTCAATTTAATTAAAGGAAATTACATTTTCTTGTGCATAGCACAATAATGAAACCAAGAAACTACGACAATGACTTTTCAAAATGAAAAAAAGTCAGTAATTTAAATGCTGTTTCTGGTTTTTGATAGACATGCGTGATTAATCATATTTTATAAACCCATCAGCTTCTTCAGTAAATTATTTTAGAATGTCTTGGAAAGTACGGAAACATAGAAAACAAAATACTTACACATCTTAATGTTGTTTTTGAGTAATTAAAACTTCCATTATTTCTTCTGTAATCTAACTAAACGAGGGAATATGTGCTGAGCATATACTGCTAAAATCATAAAATTCATATATATAAACTTGAATATTTGTCTATTTTTCAGTTATACAAATGCACACCACTGATCACCTTCATATCGCTCCAAAATGTTTTAGGGACTTTCACTAATGTTTGGAAGTATCCATCAGCATATTTCTGCAAAAAAATGCTTTAATTTAATTTAGGTGAATTTTTCTTAGAAATTCTTTTTCACCATCAACAGATGGCAGCATTACCGATTTATTTAAGTACTTTCCTCAATGCATTTATTTTCCCAAAATTAATTAGTTTTTCTTAAAATAAATATGTACCATTTTTTTAAGAATTTTTTTTAATACTGTTCAAGCTATAATTTTGTATAATTTTCGTAACAGCTCTAGGACGAAATACTGCAACCATCTGAGAGGTCTTTATTTATTAGACAATTTTTTATACATTTTAGATAATGTCTTTGAAAAGTTTCAGTTTGAGGTATTTTAACATTTATTAAATCGTGTCATCCAGAAATATATTGATATAAATAAAAGTGTTGTCATGCGGTATACGAAATAAACATTTGGCCCTCGCTTAAAATAAAAGAAAGTTCAATTCTAATAATGTCTTGCGGATCACTTAAAGTTTTTTAAAATATTTTTAAATACTGGTCTTCTTTAAGAAATAATTATGTTTCGACCTGCATCGTTGTATTTCTTATGTCATCTGTAGAAAGAACTGGTATACAAGCTAGTACTTTATTTAGTTGTGTAGTGACATTTTCCACATGATCAAGTCGAATGCAAGTTGATGCCCACAAAGTTAGAAACTCGACAAATCGTACACTTGAAAAGGTCAGTAATTATATCTCCTGTGTCAAGTACCTTGAAAATTATAAGATCTTTGGGAGAGTCCTGAAAAATATTGCTATTTGTGAAAGACTGAAAAGTTATCTTTCCTTTATCAAAAGTAAGACAACTGGTGTGTTCACTTTCATACCTTCAAATAGTATTTTTTTTGACGCCTCTTTTTCATTTAATAGTAAGGGTACCACCAGGAGCCTGCATGATATACTATTCGTGGATCGGAAGAGTTTTCCATAATTACTATTTCGATCTTTTTATTTTTGAATCGGCTTGAAGGAATGTGAAAGAAGAATTTGAACATGATGGAATACAGGTTTCTTCCTTGGCTGATTTATAAGCAATTTTGTTACAAGGAAGTACTATACGAAACTCGATACATTGGAAATGAATTTCATGTTGGAGTGAAAAATGCCTGATGGCATCAAGAATGGAAACAAAAGTTCTATCACTGACCTCAAACTAGTTTCTCAGTTGTTGGAGGGAACTATTCTATTTGACAAGATTCAAATATCGACGAATGAGGTTACCATCTTAATTGCAATAAGTGCCTTTTCAATGGGAAAAGTTCAGGTTGTTAGTAGTTTATAAAATGGGTTATTATTAAAATTAGAAATTACAGGAGTATTCAAAGTATGGAAGAGTAATTTCAAAATTCTAGCTAAATTAAATTGGGTTAGTGCAGTTACGTTCATGATAGAGATATTAAAAATTATACACACATGGATTACTTTAGTAATAGAAATATGATTCTTAAATGATACAGATATTAAAAATTATCTCTAAAATAGTAATGTATTATATGTGTATTGAAGAAGATTTACAGTTTTTCATAAATTTTATTATTTAACATCTGCTAAATTAAGACGCAAAGTTTCGCTGAAAGTTTAAATGAAGAGATTATTTGATAAATATTTTCATAATATTAAAATCGTTTGCTTCTTTCAGCGGTTAATTTTAAATGAATTAACCAATGGTAAGACATTATGCATACATTATTTATTTAAGTATATATAAGAATTGTTTTAAAAATTTTTTATGTACTTATATATGCATTATAAAACACTTACAAATTGAAAAAAATATTTGTGTTACTAAACGTATTCAGTATCATTATGTGATTTTAATCACATCAATATAGCAGAAAATGTTTTTAAAACATAAATTTTGATGTATTTGTGTGTTCCGATAAATGTAAAATATCTGGTAATTATGAATAATTGGTTATTATTAATTCTAAATCTAATCATGCACTATAGTAAATGTAATAAACATTGCAAAATTATCTCATTTTCTGGCATGCATTTATAATTTCCAAGAGATTTGTTCAAAGTGATTCGAAATGCCAAGGTAGAAGGCAAATTTAATTACAGGCGATAATATGTGCTGGAAAGTGCTTGCGTTAACAATGTATTGGGAATTTTTTTTTTCTTAACAATAATTAATTAATATCTTGATTAAAATTTTAATAATGTAACGATAAATCTTATACTAAGGTATATTAATGTTTTAAATTTTTTGATTGATTGTCTATTAACGTCTTACTTAGAAGCAAGCACTAGTGCTATTAGTGACGGACCTCGTAAATTTGAACCTCTGTCACACAATGAGGATGATACCTGATCTGACCCCTACCTCTTCACTCTTCCACACCCACTTATGGGAAGTTATAGAATCATAACATGTAAAGTGCAACAGCCCCGCATCACGATAAGTCCTTAGTGTCATCAAGGTTCAAACCACGCCTCGACGGAATACTGGCCATTAGCTTGCGATCATGACAAATTCGTAGGGCAAAAATTCCACACATTGGGATGGTGAATAGTTATCAGAGGGGGGAGTACCAGCTCAGACTTTGTCCTCTTCACTGGATCGTGATTAAAGATTACCACGGTCTATCGACAATATCTGCGTGTGGAAACAAACTAGGTAATAGTTTCAATCGTCACATGTAGAATTGTATAAAAATGTTTTCATTTGAAAGGGAATGACCTACGGAGGACACAAATACATTCTAAAGTATACCATTCACTCTTTGCGCATAGATTAAAAGAGAATAACAATTACCTCATACAAATAATTGGTGTAAAAAAGAAAAGCGAAGTTACTTATTTCATGTATCAAGGATTAGAGTAGTAAAATAAGATATTTAAGGCTATTTTTTATAACATATTTCTTTTGAAATAATTAGTAGAGCTTAGATGTTTTTGTGTAACTAAAAATGATATTTTAATCATTAAATAGAAAAATAAAATTAATTGTTTTAATCAAAATGTCTTTTTTACCATCTTAGTTGAATATAGACAGGGCTTTGAGGAATATTTGAATATTGTATCATTCAAAAGAAAACTATTACACCAAATGATTTCTATTTTTTTATGCTTTTGTAAAGGATACCTGAGCACACAGTGAACTAAATACATATTTTTATCTACGTAATACCTAACCTTTAAGAAATAATTTTTGGTATGAAAAATGAGGAAAAATTGAAATTTCTAAAATTACAATGTGCTACAGTTATTTTTAAGGAAAATACGCAATAATTCATTAAAATTTGTTCACTATTCTTGTTCTTTTTCATATAAGAAGAGTAAAACATTTTGCATATTTAAGGAAATATTTTATTTTTTAAAAAAAAGTACCTAATTGCAAATATATCTCAAAATTCCTGACAATACTCAATTAAGAAACTGTTTTAAAGAATTTCATTGTTATAAAAGTCGCGCGTGATATTTGTGACCATTCTCAAGTGTGACGACTTTAATCATAGGCAACAAAGTAATTAAATACCTAACTGATAATTCATAAAACGTTCTCTTGGTGTTCAAGTCATTTTTAACAATATTAAAAGGCCTCACTCAACAATTTAGCCACGGATCTAACATTTGTGTCTGTCTTTCTCTGACCATTTTATAATGGAATAATCAAAACCAATTAAAACACCATCGTCTCCAAAAGAGTATGTTTCTCAGGCGTGGAAGCAGAATAAAAATGTTCTGTCACACATTTGCTTACGCCAGAATAAGTTTTTAATCTGTCTGAGGCGAAAGTGTGTCAAAATAACGGGGAGAAAATTACCTCCCTGTTAGTAATTAATTACGAAAAATGACACATGTCGCTTATCATTCTCCATAACCAAAAGTTTTCTCTTCTTTAGTTTTGACGAGGCCTATTCGACTGTGAAATGATTAAGTCGGGTAGTGATCTACTTTTTCGATGGAGAAGCGTATCAGGAAGGGGGCTTTTTCTTGTTTCTTTCCGTTAGAGATTCTGGGACAGTTTCAATGCACATAAAGACAGGTGATTTATCTTACACGACTGGGTGGGTTGAACTGTAAGAGATTAAACTGATAAAAGTTTTAGCAAGATTGCGACATTAGGTAATGTGTCACTTTTTTAATCGATGTCAAATTCTAATTTTGTGTGATCCATGTAATTAGTCGTTTTAGAAGTTATTTTGAAAATCATGTGATAAAGCATCGTGTAAATTATTTAAAGTGAATACGTCATAAGAATTGAATTTCTCACTTTTAACTTTTTAGTAGGCGTTCGTTTGGTACCTATATGAAAGGACACGTGTATTTCAAAAGAGCACTTTTGTGAAGTGAGAATTTTTAAGTGTTAAGTTATAATTAGTTAAGGAACATTACGTAAGTATTAAAATTACATTACATTAAATTACTTAAACAAATGTTTTGTTTTAAATCGTAATATTATGCCATTATCGAAAGAAATAATTAAAAAAAAATTGAAACAAAATAAAATGAAACCATTAAAACAAACATACAAAATAAATTGAAATTATAAAAAGCTATAGAAATAACCAAAACAATTCATTGAAATTATATAAAAGAAAATAAATGAATTGTGGAAAATTTGAAATAAAATTTGACAATAAATTAACCAAAGAATGGTTGAAGTGACATAAAAATAATATGAATGAAATTATGGAATTTTTGAAATAATATTTGACAGTACAAAGGAACCAAAAATGGTTGAAATGACATAAAACTAATACAAATAAAATTGTGAAATATTTGACTGGAGAATTTGTGTTCATTCGTGTGGCATTACTTTCCAAATATTCCATTTCCTTTTCTCAAAAGAACTTAAATACACGTTAAATTAAATCATATTATTAACATATATTACGCAAATTGAATGTGATACATATTATCATAAGAAGTATCAAGAGTTCTATCAAGATGTATAGGAACAAATCAATACATTTGATTAAATAAATATAAGAAAATTTCAATTCCTTTTAACAAAAGAATGTCTCTAACTTAAATACATATTAAATTAATTCATATTATTAAAAACCTCACTCACACACAGAGAGAAAGAGGTTTAATTTAATGCATATTATTTTTAAAATGGATCAAACGCTATCAAGATGAAAAGAACAAGATAACAATTTATTTACAATCACTTTAACAAAAGTTTTCTCTCTCTCTCCATTCCTCTTCTCAAAAGAATACATTCTAACTTAAACACAAATTAAAATTAAAATCGTACAAAAAGGTAGTTTCATTTGAATAAAAGCACTTGACACAACATCAATCTTATTAATTTCAATTTTAATATTTCAGTAACTCTTTAAAGCTATTTTAAAATAAAGATTAAACACATAATTTTATTTCAAAATAACAAACTGCACTGCAAGTAAATTATTTCAGTAATTTCTTAATTCTGGGAATTAAACGTAAATAAGATCCGATTTAGAGAACTTAAATCAAACATTCGTGCTCGCATTATTTCCCCAGTGTGTTAGTCTAGAAGACGGAACAAAGATTTTTAACACGTGTAAAATGATGTTTAAATAATCTTATGATTTATTTTGCATCTGGATGCTGTCTAATTTTAAAAAAAAAGTAATTTGATTTGATTGAAAAATAGGAAAAGGGTAGATGTAACGTTTTTTAAAAAAATATCTTTCTATTTCTTGATCTGAAATTAAATAAAATTAGGAACATTTGTTGTAATCGGAAAAAGAAAAGTATTCGTTAGTGTTTGCAAAATGAGGAGTAATAAAAGTTGAGGATGCGATGCTGTAAAAGTCATTATGGAAATAATGTTGAATTTGCTATATAATAAACTCATCGTAGTTCCTTCACCCGTTTTCCATCATTCAACTCTATGCCATACCTCAATCTAATATACTATTCAATAACTACTGGACTGTAATTGAAGACACGCATGGGCAAGGCTAAGAGTTATTTTACTAATAATCACTGATGAATAGATGAATTCACTCTCTCTTGAATCCCAATTGATTCATCAATTCTAGATTAAGTTCTAACAATTAAATCTGAGCCTATCATATCACTTGTTCCGATTATAACTGTTCTCCTTAACAGTAGCTTCTTAGTTAAGTACTTAAACTAAGAATCACTTCAATCCAAAATATTAATTACAATAGTTCAAGCCAATTTAATAAATAGCTATCACTCTGTCGCTATTATCTATCTTCCTTCTCTTTCAGTTCAATTTTATTTCGCCAATATATTAACATACTATCTCTAATTCAATTCACTTAACTTCTATCTTCATCTAATTTAGCTCATCCGGATCATTTTGGGTGGGAAGAAATATTAATTTTATACAATTAAAAATACTGTAAAGTCCCCGAGATTGATAAATAGAAAATATCGAATAACTCAAAGTTACAAGTCACGTATACAAGAATTTTTAACATATCCGTATATTCTTGTTCTCAAGGGAAGTTTCTTTTATTTTGTGAACACTAAGCATTTCTGGGTTATGAATTTATTGATAAAATATGACATATAAACCTTTCTTAGCTGAAGGTTGCCTCAACTCAATGTTAAATGATAAGTAACAAACACTGAGCATTCTTTTTTATAGAAAAAATTCCACAACTTTAAGATCATATTCTGAATTTTCAGTAAAAGCGAAAATAACAAATGTTAATTTACTCAGTTTGAAATTATAATGTACTACTTGAATCTATTTATACTGTTTCTTGATAAAAAAAATTATGAGGGTGCTTAAAAAATAACCTTTTTTGACGAAAGAAAGCTTTTCTAAGGCAAGTTGGAGTAACCGTTGTGATTTGGAGACTGCCAACACATCCCAAAAATATTGACTTTGTTTACTTAGATATTTTTGATTTGGCAGCCATTTGCTGCGACATCAAAATTTGATTGCTGGTGTGAAAAAAATATTCTCCTTATTTTTCGTCACCATTGAATGAGACCTGGATTCCTCATTATACACAAGAAACAAAATTGCAATCAATTACCTATGAGTTAATTCCCACGAATTTGCTACACAGCAGATAAGAGAGAAGGTCTCATCGTCTATAAAGAGTTAGAACGATGATTTTTTGGGGGGCGAAAGACGTCCACCTTATAGACTTCTACGAAATAATATAACTGTAAAATGTTACATCTGACGTCACTAGGCGCATGCCGATTACGTATGTCTTGCTCTCTGCGTGCTCGCCATCTCAGTCGGCGTCCAGCCATCATAAATGGAGCATCTCCACGCTGCCCGTTTATTCGATATTCAAATTTAAAATGTGCGCTGCAATTGAAAATCCCACCAGTTGTGAGGTGCGGTTTGTGATACGTTTTTTGTTGGCAAAAAACCTAAAACCTTTGGAAATTTATCGGCAAGTTTGTGAAGTGTACGGAAATAACGTAATGAATGAATGTTCAATACGGAAATGGGGCATTAAGTTTAAAAATGGCCGAACTGACGTTCACGATGAAGAGAAGAGTGGACGCCCAGCATTGTGACTAACGAACTGGTCGCTAAAGCTGATGAAAAGATTAGTGCAACCCGCCGTTTCACAATAACGGAGCTTTCACTTAGTTTCCCACAAGTTTCACGGACTTCGTTGCTTGAAATTGTCACACAAAAGCTAGGCTACCATATGATTTTATGTTTGTATTAGCAAACTTTTCAACATTAAATGGAAAGTTTCTATTTGAATCATGCTGCTTTGGGTTCAGATATGGGCAGAGAGAACATTCAAGCATTAGAAAGTTTGATTAATTCCATTGCGTAGAAACCGAGTTTTTAATACATATTACGTGGATTTACGGCGGAAAAAATACTCGTTTGCGAAATAATATTATTTTGGGTAATCTGTAACTCAATGAAACATTAATGTTACAAGTGAATATTTTAAATACATTTCTGTTTAAATGAAATTAAAGAAGAAATAAATTTTCTATATAGAATAATAGAAATAATAATTTTCTATATAGAATAATATTTTGAAGATAAAATATTGAACTTTAAAACTTTAAATTTATTTTAATGAAATGTACGAGTAATTCAATGCATAGTAAAAATTAAATTCATAGAAGAGTTATCTTAAAAATATTTTCTTGAGTAATAAAGAGTAGATTAGTGTAATATATAATAATAATGTCATAAAATAATGAGTACATATTTTCATAATTACTATAATAAATATAGCTTTGTAATGTTTAAGAAATATAATCATAAAAGCTATATAACAAATTCATCTTATATCATAAGCGCCGCCTAGATGCTTTTTTTTGTGTCTTGTACTTCAAACCATTATTTTAAATTTTTTTCTACCTTTTCATAAAAAAAACCAAATTTTACTTATTTTCTCGCTTTAAATAACATCTCTTAGAATTGAAATGTATTTTTCAAAGTTTGAAACGCCACTCAATAAAAGAAAAGTTTGCCAAAGAACCATGGCAACCAAACCACAAGTAAATTAGGAAAAAAAAACTACTTTCAATTTCCCTTGGCTGCGTTTCTTAAGCCCTTCAGATTCTTGTACAAATCACTGGGGAAATTAAGCCATCAAAGTTTAACATAGTACCTAAATCAAAGATAGCGGGGGTTAAATTCTAAGACGTGGTTACCATTGAAGAAAGGTATGTTCTTTAATCTATTATAGATTTACAAAGAAATAACATTTTTTTTTCAGTTTTGTTACGCAAAATTTCAGTGATATAAATTTAATGTTAACAGCACTGTCTTAAGTAATGTCTTATTTTATGACCATTTTCAAATGAAAAGTAATTGATATCATATTGTAATATTGTACTAAATGTATACTTATTTATTTATAAAAAGAAAGTCACTTTTGTTTACATTTTTGTACACACACACATATATTTGTATATATATATATATACCTAGATATTCAAAATAAATCATCCGACTTCAAAATTCAAATTTTCCAAAATAAATAACACAGAATGATAAGTAATACATAAATACAAATGAAAAACATGGAAGCCTTATAATGTGAATAATAGACTCGTGTTTTCCTCATGAAGATATTTAAAGAAAGCTGTTACTGAAGCTTTCACGAGCTATCTCTCAGTTCGATCGGTTAATGAGCATAATATCACTTGATGTTTTACAGCTGGACACATTAGTCACCTGATACGACGCCATACGATTGATTCCTTTTGGGGTTTATAAAAGACGAAGTGTATGTACCAACATTGCCCACAAATTTACGCGAAAAATTAATTTTTGTCCTGTACAGTTAGTTATCACTGACTCTTTACACTGTATTTGTTAGGAATTTGCATATAGAATTGGCATGATAAGAGTAATAAAATAAAGCTATATCAATCGTTAAAAAAAAAAAAAAAAACCTTCTATATTTTCCTTTCGTATGCATGTATTACTTATCATTCTAAGTCATTTTATGAAAGTATAGCATTTTAAACTGAATGATTTATTTTGAGTTGCCCTGCATATATATATATACTAGCTGATACCCACCCGCTTCGCCGGGAAGACGATAATATTATATTTTGGAGCCTATACGTAAAATATCAAGAAAATTTTCAGTTTTTAAAACGTTAATGCTAATCTAAATTTAAAATTTCAAGAAATTGATTGTCTGTAATAATGGTTATCCACGACTTTCAAATATATAAGAAAAAAAAAATATTAGTAAAACGTCACCCCATATACACGTAATATGGATAAAATTAATTCCATGGTTACCCATTGTATTGCCAAAGATACAATCTTTTGTCAGAAGATTCATCATGTGCTTACCTTTTAAATGAAATACCCTCGCAATAGTATCGTTTCTATTATAAGATTTAAATCTGTTCCTCAAGACATCTTTGATTTCTGACCATTTAGAATTTCAAGTGACTGCAATCCTTAAAAAAAGGTCGTGCAAGTCGGGACGTCCAAAATGTCTTATGTATGTCATAGCCTTTTGAGTTTGTTCATGCATGTAGAGAGGTCCTCCAGTAAACGAAGATTGTATTGAGTGTGTGCAACTCCGTATGAAGTCGCCATTTATTTTTCAAAATCCCACTAGGTTTGGGAACTAAACTACACTTTCACCAACCGTGGGGTTCAAAACTCATTTATTTCTATCGCTAAATATGTACGTTTCTTATTTTCAACATGTACGAAATTTCACATAAAGAGCCCCTTCCCCAAACTCTTGCTAATCCTCCATCAGTACTTCAATATTAAATTATTTGGTATTTTTCCATTTCGCTCACCAGGTAAACTTAATGGGTGACAATACACAGTATACATATAGAAAATATCCGTTTAGCGTCGGTCATATCATTTTTGGCGATGAAGTCGCCAAAAATCACATAACCGATGGATAAGAGTAGATTAACGGATGAAAATTACATTTTGTATAAGACTTCCGTAAAATCCGTTCTTAGTGAGCGTCTACATCACAAAATGAGTAACTACGCTAAATATCAAGTCAATCGGTTGAATTGTCTTAGAGATCTCGTGATGATCAGTCAGGTGTATTTCGCTTATAAATATATATATATATATATATATATATATATGGTGCTACATCTGAAATTTAAAAATCTTTATTAGATTAGGAATTAATTTCATTTCATTATGACTATCAATAAAGTAGTGTTAATGAAAGTATGCTAAAATTAGAAGAAACCAATTTTTTTTCCTGAAATGGCAAATAAAGATATTTAGCTTTATAGTATGGTATGTTTGCTTACAATTTTAAAATTAGATTTTCAATCACATTATATATTTATCTGTTTTTCATAAGTAATACAACTTTAGAATAAGCCAAAAACCTAGTATTTTTAGCAGCAAAATATAATTTTCTCTTTTAATTTTACATGTTTTAAGGCCTAAATTGTCTCTTGCGTTTATTTCTAGTTTTTCTAATATGAATCGGAACTAATAGATGTTAAGAAGCAAGAATGGGAATGGGCAGTTTTGAAGGAGTAAACCATTAGAAGTGAAATCTAGCATTTCTATTTCAACTAAATAGTTCCTTCTTGGTTGGAGTTTTCTCTAAAAATATCTGAACCCCCTAAAAGCATTTTTTATTGTAGAAAATTCATATATATTCTGTACTGAGTCCAAAATGCAAAATGCTTTTGTCACAAAACCTGTTCCGCTGGAATTGATAAAAATAAATGTTATATCTGATTTACTATTACCAGTTTCTCCTGCAATGCATCCAAATTTTATATTAAAGCAAAATACTCTCTGACGTTACATTTATCAAATATTTTATTTTGAAGTACTTATGATAGATAAAAAAAATTATTAAATTCATAAAACTGCCCTGTAAAATGGACTTATTACTTTACATTTAACACTGTTTTACACTCTTTCTTTAGACTATCAATTCATTGAAAATCATTTGTTGGTGATTAATTTTTGCTTACTCTGTCAAAAAAAATTCTGGGTTATAAATATCAAAACTACTTAAAGTGTTTTTGTTGTGTACATTCAAGAAACTATCATGATGCAGGATTCAATAATGCAAAAATAGTAACAGATTAGAACAAGACCTGTAAGTAGCGATGAATTCAATTTCAATGACGTAAATTTTCTCTTTATCGTGACGCCGATCAATTTTTATACGAGCACATAAATGAGGAACATGTGACGTGCGAAGATAACTAAGAATTGGTTGAAGAAAACTAGTAATTTATACCTGTGAAGCAGCTTCAAACGCAAATTGCACTTTTGGGGCTGGTTTCAAATTCGGTCTTTCTTCAGCTTTATTTATTTTTTTAAGTTGTTCAGGTTGATACTTTATTTTATAAATTCTTTTCTTTTAGATAATTTAAAAAATTATTATTTTCAAATATTTAATAATCTGATTTTTCAACCTTCCTATCTGGAATCACTTAGGTGACTTGGTGAGTTGGGCATTAAGGCAACAGGTTACTTAGGTTTGATTGGGTTTGGTTTTAATAACTTGACACTAGACGCAACACAAGAGCTATTGGCGATGGACCTCGTAATTTTGAACCTAGGTCAAGTGAGAAAGACGACACATTATCTGGCACTTTCCTCTCCTAATTTCATACCTCTCTAACAGGAGGACTTTGAGCTTTGACAGATTTAACATGCATTAACCCTGGTTACATGGTGGGGCTTTACCGACATCAAGACTCAAAACCACGACTCGATCAAAACCAGTGGCTGAAACAAATGATTAAAACAAAGATAAAAAAATTGAAAAGTGATCTGGTACGCTAAAAATAATCCTCCTGAAACAATAGCCTCTTGGAGGGCTTATAATTTTAAAATTAAATGTCCGTAATATATTTAAATTTAAATAATATTTTCTAGAATAACTTAAGATATCATAAGTTTACTAATTTTGAGAGAATTAATTATTTAATAATAAAATATATCCAATTGCAATGGAAATTATAATGTATTAAATGCTTATAAACATTTCAGTAAATGTTTTGTTTTTCCGTTGTCTGCGCATAAATATATTTTTTTATCTGTAAAACATTTTATTATTATGACTCAGACTACTTCCGAACAAATCCTTTTTTGGTATAATATAAAACTACCTTTTTTCCAGAGATTTATATATTGTTTCCATAGCAACCGACATCCTTCAAGTTGTCGGTTATATCTTATACTCTTTTTGATACTATGTTTTCCGGGTTTTTACATATCCCGAATTTTACTGTATATATATATATATATATATATACAGTAAAATACACATATTTTTATAATATTTTACAATTATTAATAATATACCGTTTGCTTTCATTTTAATATCGGAAAGGTTTACTGTTGTGCCTTTCTCGATATTTCATCGTTTACTTTAATTCTTATATTTAATTGCATAAACTACTACCTAAAAGTAGTAAAACCATAATGAGTAATGAATATACTAGAATAATAAAATTTATGATAATTATTATATAAGAAAAAAAGACACAAAAAATTTAGTATATCGTCTTAAGGCACAATGTCTATTCTATTGAACTTTTTAATTTTACATGTAGATTAAGAATTTACAGTTCTATGTTCTGAGATCAGGCACTACATTATATTGGATAGTCTAGTATTGCCATCTATTTAGAAGAACTTGAAATTATTTGGGGGGTTCCTTGTTCCACAAGCATTTAAAAATGTTGGACAAGAAGAAAGCAACAGTTGATGGTATGTCAGCAGTTTGTATTTAGTTTTATTATACTGTTACATATATTTTTCTAATTAAAAATAGTAAATATATAATTTTAGATCTATGAATAATGAAATTATGTTACATTTATAATCTGTAGCACATGTTTTTCCATTATAATAGACTTGCAAAAAATTGTGTTATTTTTAATTAAGAAAACGGCTATATATACTGTTTTGACTTACGTTTTAGATAATTTTTCTGAAAGGAGAGATAAATTGCTCAAAGAATATGATCTTGTATCTCAACTGGATATATGTGGTGGTTACAGGAGTTTAACTTCTTCAAATGTGTTGCTGAAGTTAGACGAACCCACATTACACATGCGAACATAATTACTGGATACACGAAGGTAGGACAGTTTTGATTTTGTTTGTTGCCTTCATGCAATAACAAGGATGAATGTTCAATATTAACTATAAATCAAACCACCTCCTCGCAGTTGTGGACTAAAACATGGGTATTCAATCTTTTAAACTTCGGGAACTCTTTGAGCTTACCATTTTCTAGCAGGAGTCTTTTGAACAAAGAGAAGCAAAAATAGGATATCAAATCTTTATCTTTCTCAAATTTACAAAATTTTCATTACATCTCTGATTTGTCACAATAGAAATGTCTTAATAAGTTAATGTAATATCTTAATAAGAATAGTAAATTATTTTTTTGGTTTGGTAAAGGGTGGTTTTTTATGGTACTTTAAGGTAAGGTATTTAATGGGTATTTTTTTTATTGGTTTTGTTAAATATATTCTATGAACAATAAACAAAATCAACAGTATTTTAAATCATAACAAATTAGCAAAAGAAATTATTTTAATGTCTTAGATGTTATTGATTTTTTACTACAAATAATTTTTACGTGCGGAATAATTGTTCTGCAACTAATGTCATCTTCGGCATTCAATTTATTTTCTAGATTTGGACATACATACTTTAAACATGTGGCATTAGATGTTTTACAGCTCTTTTGGATATTGCAGGATATTCTTTTCCAATATCAATTCAAAAATACAGAGTATCAAATTAACAAAAATTTAGTTTCAATTGAGTGTCAGTCTATATATCAATTTGTTATTCTATTTCGATTATTGGGAATTTGGGAGGTGTCATTGTATTGAGAAGGATTTTAGATTCAAGATATTTTTTTTTCTTAACAAATAAATATTCAATTACTTATTTTCATACCTGATAAATGTTTGACAGAACTAATTTTAACATTTTTATTGGAATTAGCGCTACCGTCATATAAAATATTACGCAAATTATGAAAACATTCAATATTATCTTTCAAAATACAATCTACCTAAAACTTCAATTTTAACAGAATAGTGCCAATTTTACTTCATACCTTGAAAGTAGTGAAATTATTGGATAAATAAGCGGGCGATTCTTTACCAGAGCTAAAGAATAGAGACTTATATGTGACCTGATTTTTGTGGATTAATGTACTTGAAGCATGTGACTTTTACGAAATTCAATATTTTACGTCACTTATAAAATATTTATTTATATTTAATTTGCAAACAAACTTCCTTTAAGAAATTGATCTTTTGTAAAATTTAAAATTTTACTAAAAATTTAGCGCTTTGATTAAGTAAATAGTGCTCTCTTGCGCAACCCCTGTCTAAGTTTCATGGAACCCACTTTGAAGATATCTTGGATAAAAGATCTATTTCGCATCCGACGTAGTCGAACAATTTTCTCTCCCCTCCTCGCGGTTTCGAAGCATACTCCGGATGAAAAAAGTAAGGGCCGTTGATGGTCGCGTATGACCGCAGCGCCATCAGTTGGTCGGCGCTTGCTACAATCTTACATATATATATTTATATATAAAAGAAGGCCCGGTTAATGTTTGATTAATGCTATAAAATAACTGAAATACTCGGATAAAACTTATTCTGCATATTAATTGACCTTTACCTAAATAATGATGAAAATTACAGTTATTAATGTTAGTTGATTAGTTTGTTTCAGGAAGACGTAGACTGAAATAACCAGCAGTAACAAAAATATTTATTTATCATCCCTTAGTATCATATAATTATAATTATTACTATTGTTCTTATATATGATTTATCTACATAGCAATTATTCATTGTGACATACATTTCTCCCATCGTTTCTTCACCATTCGAAAGCCGTCATTGTAAAACAGAAGATTGAACTCTGTATTCTACATACTAAATTCTACGCCTTCCTTCATAACAAACAAATCTACATTAATAACTGTAATTTACAGCGTTTTGTACTTGAAGATAAATTAACATGTAGAATATACTTCGTTATTTCATACTAATAATAAAAAAATTATCATACCTTCTCTCACAAGTAACAAAGTTGCTATTTATAGAACCGTAGCAAAATTTCGTATTATCAAAATCGTTGCATTTCTCAGAGAAGTAATATCTGTCGCAAAGAAAGAATATTTTTTAAACACATAGTAATATCATGCAAATGAGTTCTTTTTCAATACACCAAATGAGAAATAAATTTAATTCTTCTCTCAAACTGGTCCTGAAAGTTATTTTTTAATATTATTTTATTTAGAGTATTTTGCCCGAATATTTCAGCTAGTAATAAACAGAAAAATCAGTTTTTGATAACATTCTTAACTGTAAATAAGCAAAAACACTAGAAAGTATGGCATTAAATATATTGTCTTATTTGGTAGAAGGCAGAAGATCCAGTTACATATGGAGTAGTTTTGTAAAATGCTGTAATTAATTAATGCTTAAATTGTAAATTATATAACTACGATGTTGTGTGGCAATTAAATAACGAGACTAGACTTAAAAATTATGTATATAAAACATTATACAAATACCTTTTAGTCCCCTTTCTTATCAATACATTGCGGCATACGGGTTTTCCACTGTTGAAAGCAGTGCTGCAGATCACTATGTGTCACTTTCTTCAGTAAGTCTGCCATTTTTGCCTTCTCCTCTTCTACAAAAAAAAAAAAAAAAATGTGTTCCTTCAATGGCATTTTCACTTTTGGAAACAGGTAGAAGTCGCATGGTACGAGATTTGGTGAGTTCGTTGGATGCTCGAGCACAGTATTGCGTTTGTTCGCCAAGAACGGTTTTACAGACAGTGCATTAGGCACCAACGTGTTGAACTGGTTCTTGATTTTTTGGTTCTAGTTTTGCTCAAACATTCATCATATGCATATCCTCGGTCAAAATTTTTTTTACTGTCTCTTTGTCTAAGTTCCTAAAGTCTAACATTACCCGAACACACAAACATCGGTCTTTATGCACAATCTCATTACTTTATTTAATGTTTTTACAAGTTCTTGATGTCACAGATCGACCAGAACTTCCATCATCTTCAACAACCTCCAGAACTTCCGAAAATTGTTTGTGTCATTCAGAAGTATGACTACCTGACAAACAATTATCTCCAAACACCTCCTTTAACAATTTAAAACATTCTATTGGAGTTTTTTTTTTTTTTTTAACAATTTCACAAGGAATTTAGAATTTATGTGCTGCACGATTTTTAATCATATCCTGATTGTGGCACTACGACACAACAATTTTTTACTCAAACAAGGATGAAAAATAAACTCAGCTAGATATAGGGACGGAATAACATATTACCCGTACCGGAAGCATCATGGTCAACAACATTCCATTCTCTCTCTTGTACACTAAGCCTAAAGGCTAGGGCATATGCAGTACGGTTACACCTCGAATATAATGACTGTCTTTCATTACTTGGCTCTTGTGTCACATCATAGTTAACATATGAAGTGATAAATGGATGCTTCACTTGACAAATCGATTAACTCTATTTTTTGAATCTTATTAAATTTTAAAATCAAAGCACTTGTTTGGATCCTAACTGTATATATTCAAAACAAATTTCTCTAATAATAAATTTTAAAGCTATTACATGACTAAATATTTTTAGCCAATGAATAATAAATAACGTATTTCAGAAGCCAATCTGATTAACTTTATACTATAATGTGTTTATATCATAATAAAAATATAGTTAACACGCTACACCGTTTCATATGGTTAAAATGACGCATCAGGACTTTTTCTCTATAAGTGCTTTAAAAATTCTATCAATGACAGAAAGGTAACAGTTACAGTGATACAATAAATAGGCTAAAAATGCACTAGAAGAAATTAGAAAACAAGAAATCATAACTCATACAATTCAAATGAAACTTTAACGAAGACACCAATTTTAATTCCATCAATGTATGAAAATGTGCAGCAGGTAGACCACTATGTCTGAAAAATGTGAACTAACCATTATTGTCCAAAGAAGTAGAACTATGAGAAGAGGAAAGATATGACGGACTTATTGAAAAGAAATTTCTCCTGGTAAATATGGGTATCATAAGACTATAATGACAAATCGACATGACGGGAGTTCAATATAGCTAACGAATAAGACATTATTTATATTGAGGATAAATAAATTTAAACAAATTAATAATACTCTTAATATATTGTGCAACAGTAACAGAACAGTTATTATTCATTTTGGCTAAAATCTTTAATTAAACGTATATTTATATAATGAAGTTTTCCCGTAGTAAAAAAAATAATTCGAAAACTGAATTTCAACTAATAATTTTCTTTCACTTGCCAAATTGATTAATTAACTTAATCACGAAAAAAGTTAGTAATAATAACAATTACTCCAAGTATATTCTATCTTACACTTTCTGTATACGTAGTTAGATAAAAGATGCGACTGTAGAGTATGTAATACAGTCTACAACGTATTATTTTAATTTGTAAATTAAAAGAATTTTTAAAAGCAATGTATAATATTTTATCATTTTTCTCTACTTCTCGTTTTATGGTATTAGTTGATTTGGCAAATGAAGCATTGAAATGCGGACTTAAATTGTTAACAATTAAGGAAAAAAACCAAAATACCTTAGTGATAACAGATCAATTGAAAAGTACAATGCCTGACACATAGATGTCTCTACTAGAATTAAATCCATATGTTTTTTAGTTAGCCCTAACC
Organism: Nephila pilipes; assembly: GCA_019974015.1. Taxonomy (NCBI): domain Eukaryota; kingdom Metazoa; phylum Arthropoda; class Arachnida; order Araneae; family Nephilidae; genus Nephila; species Nephila pilipes. The sequence goes on along the minus strand of BMAW01038364.1, from coordinate 12,271 downwards.
ATCAAAAGATGCGTGTATAAATTTGACAGCTGTCGGATCATTAGTTTGTGAATTATAGCATTTTGTGTGAAGCAACTTTTGTTATTGTGAAAAAAATGAATAAAAAGGAATTTCGCGTGATGATAAAATATTGCTTTTTGAAGGGAAAAATACAGTTGAAGCAAAAACTTGGCTTGATGCCGAGTTTTCGGACACTGCCCCAGGAAAATCAACCATCAAGGATTGGTATGCTAAGTTTAGACGTGGTGAAATGAGCACCGAAGACGGTGAACGCCCAAAAGAGGTTGTTACCGACGAAAACATTAAAAAAATCCACAAAATGATTTTGAATGACCGTAAATTGAAATTGAATGAAGTAGCAGACACTCTAAAGATATCAACTGCACGTGTACATCATATCATTCACGAATATTTGGGTATGAGAAAGCTCTGTGCAAAGTAGGTGCCGCGCGAGCTCACTTTTGACTTAAAACAACGATGAGTTGATGATTCGGGGCAGTGTTTGAAGATGATTAAGCGTAATAAACCCGAGTTTTTGCGTCGATATGGGACAATGGATGAAACATGGCTCCTTCGTTTCACTCCGAAGTCCAATCGACAGTCATCCGAGTGGACTGCACACGATGAACCCTCTCCAAAGCGTGGGAAAAAGCAGCAGTCTGCTGGCAAGGTTATGGCGTCAGTATTTTGGGATGCTTATGGAATAATTTTCATTGACTACCTTGTAAAAGGAAGAACCATCAACAGCGACTATTACATAGCGTTATTAGACCGTTTGAAGTACGAAATCGCCGAAAAATGGCCGCATTTGAAGAAAAAGAAAGTGCTGCTTTACCAAGACAATGCACCTTGTCACAAGTCAGTGAAAACGACGGCAAAAATCCATGAATTGGGCTTCGAATTGCTTCCTCATCCACCGTATTCTCCAGTTCTGGCCGCCTGCGACTATTTCCTGTTCTCAGATCTCAAAACAATGCTCGCTGGGAAGAAATTTTCGTCGAATGAAGAGGTGATCGCCGAAACTGAGGCCTATTTTGAAGCAAAGGACAAATCGTACTACAAAAATGGTATCGAAAAGTTGGAGGGTCGCTATAATCAGTGTATCACCCTTGAAGGGAATTATGTTGGATAAAAAAAAACTAATTTTGCCCAAAAAAAGTGTTTTACTATCGTAGGCCGGGGACTTTTCAATTGACCTATTAGCTACTGATGAATGATTAAAGTCGTTTTTCTTCCAATCCTGAATTAATGTATCAATTTTAACTGATTATCAACTAATAAATTCTTAGCTTAGTGATTTACTTGTATGATTCAATCACTTCACAAACAGCGGATTCTTAATTTAACACTTCTGCTATAAATTCCGTTTCATCTATAAAAATTTTAGCAGGACTGAATGTGAAGCGAAATCTCTGTCAGCAAGTAGCTATTGATATATTTGTAGCTATTAGTATCAGCAAATAGCTATACTATACTCCCTTTACTATACATTCAATCTATTGCATTTATATACCATTATCTCTAAATCATTTTACTCCCGTTCTGCCATCATTCAATTTACTTATTAACGTTTAATTTTGATTAGAAAGAAATTGTTATTTTATGCGTTAATACAAAATCCCCGAGGATTCCAAAGAGAAAATCGCTAACAGCACATTATCAAAAATATTTTTAGCGACCTATTAAATTCATATCTTAAATCAGTAATTCTTTAAAGAGCAGAAAAAGTTCTTAACATGCTTTTCTTTGTACTATATATATCACCAAAAACAATTTTAAACATGTTGAAATTTCATTTTCATTTGAAAGTATTAAAATCTAATCTCATTTTAGAAGACCGAAGCAAACATCATTTTCAGATAAAATATAATTTTCAATCTACGAAGGCAATTTTACAAAATGCTTTACAAAAGCCCTCATAGAAACCAAGCGACAAATAAATCATAAAAAGAAGTTCACTCACACTTTTCTTTGACATCGTTCTTAAAATTCCCCAGACAACGGTACAAACCTCCGGGGAAATTATGCGAGAGAGTGTTACCCGGTTATCGAATCAAACATAGCTTGCATTAAATTCCCAGACGTGGTAACCAGAAAAGGGAATTGAGTCTGTTATAGTATTAAAAGGAAATCGTATTTGTTTTACAATCGCTTTTATAAAATATACTTCAATAGAGAGGACTTTTTAAAGGGGCTTAAATAGTATAGTTGCTTTCCTTATCAAATTATTTTATACAGATGAATAGATACTTCCGTGATGATCTAATTTTGATGTTTGGATAGGTTTCGAAGAATTCCCTCGGGATAAGTGAAGCAATTCCACTTAAATGCTACTGAATGAAAAGCCAACCGTATGACATAAATGTGTATTTAGATGGCATTTAAGGAGATAATGGACTCAAAATATTAAAATTTCTAGTTTTAGTTCATTTGCGAGATAAACTGTAATATATATACTTATTTTGGGCTTTTCTTCTTCAAGAAAAAATAA
>BMAW01038362.1:51274-69602 GCA_019974015.1 Nephila pilipes | reverse complement strand
TATTAATGTATTGCTATCATATTTAAGCTCATGCCTATGTGTTTTTAAATTTAGATGATAACTCTCCTCAACTAAGGTTTGATATTTGTTTCGAATTAGACTCTTCGTGAGAGTGTGACTAACCTCTTTTCTTTAGCACCTGGTCATTTATCATGACACATGTAATTTGCTGGTGGGGCGCAGATCTAACGGACCGTGACATCGAGTAGTCTACGTGATTTGAAGATCCAACGGCTAAACAGCCGCTTTTGCTTCATCTAAAGTGGCTTGACAATGGAAACAGGACTTGAAAAAAGGATCAAGGGGAGATGGAAGTCAAGTGAGTTCTATCCTTGTTTAAAAGGGAGCTGCAAGTGTGGAAACAAGTTGAGCGAGGTGGTTTGTTCGATCGAGGTAGTTTTGTTGGGAGTTGATTGTATAATTATAATGGTTTGGGATTGTATTGCAGAAAGTTGAAGATAAATTTGAGATCATTTTTGCAATGGATGGGATTTGAAGTTCTTTGTGGAGGTAACGGATTGCCATATACCTGGGGGCTTGTGCAAATTGTACGGAGGAAGAGGTTTAGAAATGTTTCTTCGTACTTAATAGCTGCCGCCACGACAGCGGTCTGAGAAATTGCCGCATAGTGACATGCTGAAAGAAACTCTAGCGGGTTCGCTTTAGATGTCCACCATAAATGTCAAATGAAAGAAATTTACAGTACTTCACCGTTTTAGGGGTGCAGCCCAGCCAATCTCAAAGAGAAATACAACTACTAGTCTAGTTCCGCTTTTTTCGATGCCGTATATCGATTGAAATGAAAAAATAAAGTGACATTCAAATGAATATTACTGTTTTCAATTCTATATTACATTCTACATGTTCCTTAAATTCATTTAATCTTGTTTACATGTATTTTCAGTAAAATAGCTAAAAATGAAAAGAAAATTAGTGAATAAATAATCGCTTATCAATTTTATTTGAATATAATAAAATACAATATGATTTTATATCGCAGTTATTATGTAAATAATTTGAATAATTATATCTTTATAATTAATGATTATTGTTTTTTTTTTCAGGTGTATTTTTTAATCTGGGAAAATAATAAAAACTGATGCATAATAAACGTTTAAATTCTTGTTTTTTGAATTGCCATTATTAGCGGTATTTCGGAAATTTACCACGGCGTAATTAGTTATAGTCACGGAACCCTGCTAGAGAACAAATAAAAAAATAATCAAAAGTACAATATAATATTTATAGAAATCAATTCATGCAATCGAATTAGAATGAACAAACACAAATGTGGAAATAGTACACAAAGAAGTGGTACAGATTTTCCAAAACTTTAAAGTAATTTCAGTATTACTACTTTCTTAGTAAGGACGTCTGAACGCAGATTCTATCCATTGACTCAGAGGTGGGTTAAAAAGATGAAATTAAAAAAAAAAAAATTAAACAAATATAAATGATATAACTTGATCTTTATGATAATGTTAGTAAAAAATTATAAAATCTGTTACTAAAACTTTCATTATCATTGAAAATATTTCATCCATTTTCCTCCTTCTTTCCTTTATTCATGCTTTTAATCTCGTACATGCACTAATCACTTATTCAATATGTAAGATTAATTTTTTTTATTAACTCCTGGCAAATGAGAGATTATATTGAGTGAAGAATCCATCGGACTGACACTCGTTGTTATTTGATTGTTGTTGTCTTAGTATAGAACGATGTAAATGAAAATTTACCAAATTTTTTTTGTAAAATATTTTCTGTAATGAAATGTTATTTGATTGCTTTTAATTGCAACGATAGTAAATCAAACAATTGGAATGTGTGAAAAACTTGCAAAACAGTATGAAAAGTCGGTTTGAAAATGAAATTAAATGGAAATGCATCTTCTGCTCGAAGGCAGATGCCTGTTATGTTTTAAAACCAAAGTTGATAACAGCGAATGATTTTCAATGATGGTGATTTGGATTTCAGTATTACTGATTAGAGCACTGCATTGGAAGATCACAAGCGTAAGATACATATTACAAAAAAAAAAATCTTAATGAAATGAATGAATTAGCATAAGGTATCCGTACACCTTTAAAACGTTATTTTTGTCAAATTTTTCGATTTTCTAATCGTAATGTTAGTTTAAAATTTAAACTTTTTTTCTTTCAAATAGTGATTGAATTTTGTTTATACCTTATTTAGAACTTAAATTACGGGAATTTGAATTTTACTCGGTAGCTAATTTTTAGTTGCATTTGAAAGTTTATTTTTGATTTTTCTTAAAGTGAGTTTTCTCGACATATTTACATATGGCAACATAGATATCAGAAAAAGTTATGAACCAAATTAATTTAAATTTTGCAAGTATCTTCCTTGTATAGTTTTTAAAAATCACTATCACTTTCATGGCTGTAAAATTGATATGTTTTTAGTAACAAAGGTGGAAATCCTTAATTGTTGTAACTTTTTCTTGGTTTTTCATTGTTATTTGACTCGAAACACAGTAAAAATTGTTGTAATATGATTTTAATCATGAAAGTAGAACTAGCCCCAAAAAATGTTATGACGAATAAGAAAAAATTTACAGAATAATGATATTTTTATTTACTGTTGAGTTATGAACGTTATTCTGATAATCACTTTATGTACTATTTTCACCATGTTTTCCATTCCACTACTACTAAAATTAGATGTAAACGAGCGCCAGCGAGTTTACACGCTTCTGCTCCGTATAGAATAATCTTGTTTAAATGAACAATTAGAAAATTCACCTTAGAGGTGGAGTGACAAGGCTAAGGGGGGGGGAGTTTAAAATAAGGGTGTGACCAGCAGGAGTGAATACAGCAAGCTGCAATCAATCCTGTGATTCTCCCTCAGTCAGAGAGGGAGTAAGTGCAATTTTTTTTTTAACATATAAAGGATTTGATGTCAGAAGAACGAATTGATATGCAAAAGAAAGGAACTATGGGGACTTTAGAGGTTGTCTCCATTTTGTTGTCTTATATGCAAAGTTTTGTTTGTTGTTGATATCAGTGAAGATGGTTTGGGCTCTGATTAAGGGGTTGGCGTGATTTTCAATTGAGTGAAAAATATTTCTAGAAAGCTTAGTAATGAAGTTTTCTATTGGCTCTATTTGCAAGTCATTATGGATAACAGAGTTTCTAACGTACCATGGAGCGTTCGTAATAATACGTAAGATTTTGCTTTGAATTATTTGAATATTTTTAGGTGGGTCGGGGCTGCCGCTCCCCAAATAGAGGAGGCGTAGGTAATAATTGGGCGCAAAACCTGCTTATAGAGAAGAACTTTGTTTTTAAGTGAAAGGGAGGAATATCTGCCAATCAATGAGATGCAGAGATGGATTTTATTCCAAAATTTATCCTTGAGAAATTTAATGTGTTTAGCATAAGTTAATTTTTGGTCGAGATGCAGGCCCAGATATTTAACCACCAATACCCAGTTGATATCTTCGTCGAAAAGGATTAAGTTGTTTGGGGGATTTCGTCTTCCTTTTTGAAAAAGGATGGCTTGCGATTTTTCCACATTAATTGCAATTCTCCAAAGGGTTAACCAGTTCTCTAAGGAGTCCAGATAGTTTTGCATGGTTTTTATGGTGTAACTGATGTTGTAGCCCTGGGCCAGCACCGCGGAATGTTTTCCATTCCAATTTTTTTACCGAAACCTATACCTCCAAAGTGCCTACTTTAGCAGACCAAGCTGACAGCCAATCAGAGCCCAGCAACTGAACACTCACTTGCAGAAAGTCCAAACTCCATCCAAAGCCAAGTTTTGCATCACAATACCGACCCGAGCTTGAGGGCCGCTCCGCGGCCTATGTGCTCGATACAATTTCCAATGTATTCAATGTTTTTCATAGTTTTAGGTTATATTTTAGCTTTAAAAATATTTTGGTAGTAAATATCAATATATTTCAAAAAAATTTCTCCGAAGGTGTACGGATACCTTAATGAATTAAAAGAAATTGCGATATGAATAATCTTGTTAATGGTAACATTAATTCCTTGATACGCATTTTAACATTTTAATTAAGCTAATAATAGTAAATAACATCCGTATTTCAGTTTCAAAATAGGAAGCATAAATATTTTATTTCCATTAAAAAAATTCCAATGTTATTTTTCTTATAATTTATGCTAATCTCGCTGTTTTTTTGTAAATATAGATTTTGCAACACCGTCTGAGTAGGCCAAGATTTCGCCGGTCACGGCTTTATCAACAATTCGTTAGTTTAAATGACATACGAACTAGAGCAAATAGTATTCATGGATTGTGAATGTTTATTTTAATAAAAAAAAATGGAATAAGTCAATTTTTTTTGAAATTTTTGGAATTCTGATTTGTTGCTGAAAATATGGCAATACTGTTTGATTATTTAAATATTAAAAAAAAAAAAAAAAAAGTTAAAACGTCTTCTGTCTTTGTAATTTAATTTTTTCCCAAACTTATTGACGCGGCATTCTTATTTCGAGAATTAGTTTCTAATTACGCACGCACAGAAACTCACAACACAGGCAAGTGGACTGTAAAACACACACACACACTGAATTTTATTTACAAAAACATGCACTTTATAGGAAACAGGCGCGCCACCTATCGATGACATCATCAAAGAAAGGCGGGGCGTTAACATTCTCCCCCCTGTTGCCATGGTTACATGTAACAAATTTCACAATACATATAAACGAACTATAAATTAAAATGCATTAATATCAATTTACATACAGAATAAAACTATACATTCACTAAAATCTTTACTAATATAAATTCACAGAAATTCATGAAATATACAATCTTAAGTTGGCACAGGTAGTAAACACACTCGAGAAATAGCTCGCTTATATTCTCCTTTTTCAGTCCTCGCTTTCACAACTCGAACTAAATTATCATCACCTTTATAAAGCTCTAAAATCCTACCCAATGGCCATTTAAATGGAGGCATATTGTCCTCAATGAGAACTACCATATCTCCTATCCTAACGTTTTCTTTTAGAAATTGCCACTTATTGCGCTGTTGGAGTTCGTTCAAATAACCTCGATGCCATTTATTCCAAATAAGCTGCACAAATCTCGTAACTCGTTGCCATCTTTTTAGGATATTCTCATTTAGATCAACTAAGTTAGGCTCACTGATTGAATTAATAGGTCTACCTATTAAAAAGTGCGCAGGTGTTAAAGCATTTAAGTCATCAATATTGGTTGATAAGGGACATAAAGGTCTAGAATTCAAGATTCCCTCTATTTGGATGCACACGGTCAAGAATTCCTCATAGGTTAAGTTAGACTTTCCCACTACTCTCTTAAGGTGGTATTTAACCGATTTTACGGCAGCCTCCCACAAACCACCAAAGGAAGGTGCTCTTGGAGGAATGAACCTCCAATCAATTCCCTCACTCGATAAGAAACCAGCAAGATTCTCATCAGGTGTTTTAACCAGTGTTAGAAGTCTCTTAATTTCTCGATTTGCTCCCACAAAGGTTGAGCCATTATCGGAATACAACTTTGCACATTTACCTCTACGGCTAAAGAATCGCTTTAACGTCGCAATAAAGGCGTCAGATGTGAGATCTGTTACAATTTCAATATGAATTGATTTAGAGACAAAACATACAAATATGCAAATATACATTTTATGCAATACACCTTTTCTCTGATTGCGATATCTAATCATAAATGGGCCACAAAAATCTACACCGGAGCAATTAAAGGAATAATCTGGAACTACTCTGTCTCGGGGTAAATTACCCATTAATTGAGTTGTGGCTATTGGTTTGGCTCTGAAACAAACGACACACTCATGCATTATTTTCCTACACAAGGACCTACCATGTAGGGGCCAGTACTTCTGTCTTACACAGTGTAGAAGGGAGGATGCCCCAAGATGAAGATTTTTCTTATGGAAATACGTAATAATTATATTCGTCAATTTATGATTACTGGGCAAGATTGCTGGGTATTTGGCAACATAAGACAAATCTGAATTTCCGAGGCGTCCACCTACTCTCAATATACCATGCCTGTCTAGGAAAGGATTTAAATTTTTGATTTTACTATTTGGTAAGATAATCTTATGGTCATGGAGGTTTCGAATCTCAGCTGAAAAAATCTCTCTTTGAGCCATTCGGATCAATTTAGTTTCAGCCAGGTCTAATTCTGAGGCACTTAGAGAACCAGACAGTATCACAGATTGTTTCAAATTATTTAGAAATCTTAACACATAGCTAAAAATGCGAAGAATTTTTACATAATTATTACTCATACACAAGATATCAGATAAAAAGGACTGTTTACAATTTGCGAACACATTCACGCTATATACAGAAACTTCAGACTGCACTGCCTTGAATTCACTGGAGTACTCAAACTCGTTCAGCAGACCAGAGCTTGGCTGTACACTAAATAACTTACCCTGTTCAAGAAACGGTGGGCCTCTCCACCACAATTCTGATCCTGGAAGATCGTTAGGACGTAGTCCACGCGAAATAAGATCAGCAGGATTTAGATTCGATGGAACGTGACTCCAATTACACTTTTCCGTCAATCTTTGAATCTTTGATACTCGATTAGCCACAAAGGTTTTGAGTTTATTTGAAGGTGTTTTTAACCACGCTAAGGCAATCGTTGAATCCGTATGAAGCACAATATCACTAATCTCCAATTTTATACAGGAACGTATTTTCTGCAAAGCTGAGCGAGAAGAACACAGGCACAGAGCTCCAGTCGAGGTATTGAAATAACTCGAATAGGTGCAACACGCGACTTGCTTGCCAGAAGAGTCACCTTTACACGATCGGTCTGATAGAAACATTGCAAGTAAACGACAGCTCCGTAAGCCACTTCAGACGAATCTGCAAAACCCTGAAGGACGACTCTTAACCATGTATCGGTTAGAATAAATCTATTTATCTTCACAGTTTCAATACACTTAAAAGTAGTCACAAACTCCTTCCATTCTTTGGCAATTTGATCTGGTAGCACATCATCCCAATCCAGTTTTTGCTGCCATAGTCTCTGTAAAAGGACCTTTGCTCTAGTTAACACTGGACCCAAGAAACCCAGAGGGTCATAAAGCCTCGCTATGACACTCAGTACTTCACGCTTAGTAAACGATGATTTACTCAAAATTGAGACTTTAAACACAAAACAATCTTGTAACGGCTTCCAACTGATGCCTAACGTTTTCACAGATAAGTCGGACTCAGCTGAGAAGGAGTGCTCAACGTCGGACGACGATGAACTATTCAACAACTCAGGAGAATTAGAAGACCACTTATGAAGTACCATTCCGCAAGATTGCAGGGCATCTTGTAGTTCGGATTGTAGCCGACGGGCAGTCTCTATATCAGGCGCTCCACTAACGATATCGTCCATGTAGGTATCGTTCAGCAATGCTTCTGAGGCCAAAGGAAATCTAGTTTTCTCATCTTGAGCCAACTGCTGCAGGGTTCTAATAGCAAGAAAAGGAGCGTTGGACATTCCATAAGTTACTGATTTCAAACGATAAGTTACGATCTCTTCCTCAGGTCCAACCTTCCACAGGATACGCTGAAGGTCTCTCTGACTCGCTTCTACAAGAATCTGCCTATACATCTTTTGTATATCTGTAGTGAAGGCAAACCTGTGTCTCCGAAATCGAGTAATAGTCTCAAAGACATCTTCCACCACGTCTCCTTTCATTAATATATCATTTAGACTAATGCCTGTTGTAGTAGGAGATGAAGCATTGAATACAACTCTCAGTTTTGTAGTCAGTTTATCAGGGCGAAAAATACCATGGTGGGGTATATAGTATTGTATGGGCGGTTCATTTGATTCAACAACCCTTTCCATATGACCCAACTCCTTATACTCACTCAAAAAATCCGTATACAAAGACAAATATTCCGAATCCCTAGACAAACGCTTCCACAACGAATTAAGTTGTCTCACAGCTTTATCTTTGGAATTTCCTAAACACGACGGATCCTTACTCAACGCCATTGATACTACATATCTACCATCTCTATTTCTCTTATGGGTATTCGCAAAATGTTCCTCACATAAAGAAGCCTCCGTGTTTTCCTTACACTCTACTTCAACGCTTTCGATTTCCCAAAATTGTTTCAAGGTTTTGTTTAAGTCATCGTCGAGAACCAACCCACAATGAACACGATCCTCCACCACCTGATCTACAATCCCACTAACAACGTAACCAAAGACAGTATTTTGCAACAGCAATTGCGAGTTTTCAACATATATCTTTCCCGGTTTCAACAGCTCATAAAAGACCTCCGCTCCAATCAACATATCGATTTTGTCAGGAACACTGAACCCAGGATCAGCTAAAGACACATGTTCCGAAATATTAACATCCACACTGACCACTTTATTTGGAATAAGATCGGCAATTTTATTGACCACCAGCATCAATAACTCCTTCTCAAAGCTTTTATCTCCGTTTGCCACCGAAGTCCTTACACAATTCTTCACCACCATACTAGCATCATTAATGCATGAAACCACGGTATTTATTTTCTCCAAATTAAGATGCAACCTCTCTGCGCACGATCTAGTACACAAACAAGATTGAGAACCACTATCAAGAAGACATCTCACCTCAACCCATTGCGAGAATTTGTTTTTAACAAATGCACGAATAGTGCTTAAAAGAACATTTTTTGCCTTTCCCTTCACAAGGCTAGTCGCTACCAATTGGGATTGCGAAACCGCTTCCGTAGTTTCCTCGCTCTGTTTTTGAATAAAAACAGGTGCATCGAATTTCAACTGAGACGGGGGAATGCTAGAGTTTTCACGCGGGAAGTGAATCAAACTATGATGAGGCTTCGAGCAAAAACAATTTTTAACTGACCGACATTCACTCAATTTATGAGGCATAAAACAACGAAAACAAAGATTATTTCGCTTAATCACCTCCGCTTTTTCCCAGACTGAAAGTCGCCTAAATTGTGGACATTTAGAAAGGGAGTGTGATAATCGCTTACAAAGAACACAAGTTGTATCTTTAGTTTCCGACAAGAAGACCTTGGATACATTTGTATTTGTTTTCCAGTTTGGAGTTCTTTGCCATTTATTTCCTACCACTCGTTTTGATTCACCCACGGCATTTCTATTTACTAATTCATTCGAATTCCCACCTCTAGATGATAAATAAATGTCACACTCTCGTCCAAGCTGCTTAGGTTTGAAAAAGCCTTCACCCTCTTTAATTCCAATATGCTTCTTTAATTCATGATCTAGAGTTTCAAAAAGTCTATCCGAAACTATAAGATCACACAGAGATTTAAAATCTGTTACTTTGCGCAATTGACAGTAATAGTCGAAGGAAGCACACAAACGAGAAGCAAATTGAACATAATTTTCCGATGGTTGTTTTTGAGCTCTTTTAAAATTATTAAGACACTCTTGTGGTGTGGGCTGAAATTCCCTTAACACTAATTCTTTTATTTTTTTATAATCGCTCAAGTCCTCCTGATCAACATAAGTAAGCAAGTTATTTACTTTTTCTCCTAGAATATTTAACAGAATCTCTGCTTTTAATTCATTAGGTACAGATTTATTTTCGAATGCCCTTTCCAAAGAATGAAAAAACAAGTTATACGATTCCGATTTAACAGGGACAGGAATTGTCAAAACTTTTACACTTCGAATTAGATATTCTAAGTTATCGGTTAGGGAACTAGATTCTTTTGTTTCAGAAACTTGGGATATATCGACTAAACCCTTCTTTGCATTTATAAGCTCTAGCTCTTTTTCAAATTGGGATAATTTTAATTTCTGCAATTCTATTTCATCCCTCTTTTCCTCTTGAATATTTGACATGAGTTCACGTACAAAGTCAATATCGTCCCTATACAAATCACTTGATTCAATTAGGTTTTTCAGTTGAATCATCTTAGCCTCAGCAGGAATCTCCAGACCCATTTCCTCCGCCAACCTTATGAGCTCAGTCTTCTTATAGTTTAATTTTAAAGCCATTACTATTCACAAAAATTAAACTACACAAACAGCTAAACAGAAAACCCAACTTCACATTCAAATTTCGAACCCAAGTAAACCAAAATCACTGACAAACGCAACCATTAAACAAGGAATAATTCAAAGGCAGACAACACAATACACTGCAATATTAATAACAACAAATTCACACTAAAACTCTACACAAAAACCAATTAATGACAAGTAAAACCTGCGACAACACAATACACTGCAATATTAATAACAACAAATTCACACTAAAACTCTACACATAAACCAATTAATGACAAGTAAAACCTGCGACAACACAATACGAATAATTAACAAACATGAATCCGCCCACACACTCAAACGCAATTCACATACCTCAAATCTTTCATAGTCGAATTCAACACACTTAAATCCACAGGTCACCGACCTTTCTCTCCGATCGTTCGGACCAAATAATTACGCACGCACAGAAACTCACAACACAGGCAAGTGGACTGTAAAACACACACACACACTGAATTTTATTTACAAAAACATGCACTTTATAGGAAACAGGCGCGCCACCTATCGATGACATCATCAAAGAAAGGCGGGGCGTTAACAGTTTCAAATAAACAAAATCACATTTTTCATAGCTCAATTGTCTTATTAACTTCATTCAATGAATGAATATTTATTAATTTTGAAAGAGATAGCGATTAAGACTTCATGTGCCTAAATGTATTAATAAATGCGTTAGACAACAGCATTAACCACGTTTTTCAAACTATATTTTAAGAAAGAAGAGAGATTGAGGAATAAGCTTTATGACATTTATTTCATAAAAACGAAATAAATATATAATTAATTTTAAAATTAAAAGAAAATATAGTTTCCGATCAATTTGATTAAATTTTAATTAAAAAATACATGACCATAAAAAAAAATTTAACTATATAACTGGGATTATGTTGATAAGGCATATTTTTAAATATTATTTATCTTTTGAGATGTAGTACTTTAGATAAAGATTCAACTTGTATATGTAAAAAAATTAATTCCTTTTTAAAGTATACATAAATATGAATCATAGTATATATATATATAATAAACACTTGTAATTTTAAATCTTTATGATTCATATACTGTTTTCATTAAGCTTTAATGAAAAATGTTTCATCTATGAAAGGAAGCTCAAAATTATATAGATTTTAAGTGAAAGAGAAAAAAAATTAGAAGAATTTAGGATTTTTTTATATTTCAATCCTTCCTACGAATTATAAATGCATAAAAAGCGCTAAAAAGCCAAAACAGACAACCCCAAAAAAATATCGCATTACACCCGCACCAATGAGAAACAACCTGTTTTCCTTTGAGTGTACCGACCGGAAGTGCTCGCTGAGAGAAGAGCCACATCCATTTCGCCCTCTCTTTAACGATGCACTGATTTGAAGACAACGGTGTGTTTGCTTAGTTACAAAACAAAATTTATTGACTTATTTGAAACAATACTGAATTTAAAATCTGGTATTAGTATTTTTACAGTTATGTGAAATAACAAAATTAAAAGTTATTTTCGTAAAAGACAGTTCCAAGGAAATAGGTACTCTTAATTCCAGAGAACGAAAAAATTAATACCGATTTAGATGTTTGAACTGCGAGTGAAATAAAATTAATGAATTATTTCAAACCTTCGGAAGTTACAGAAAATGATGAAAAAAACTGTTATTTTTAACTTAGGAATTTTCAATCATATAATTTCTTTATTATGTTGTCCTGTATGTTTTGGAAGAATTAATGTAATGCAAGAGTCTGTTTTATTATTAACCATGAATATGACCTCAAAATGTGAAAAGTATGACTATTCCTTCTCTTTCTTTTCTTCTGATAAAGTAAACATATTGCATAATATTAATCTTGCATTTGTTTTTGGTATGAGAGTCATTGATGAAGAATATTCTGAGGCCAAAAAACTTTCTTTGACGGAACATTTACATTGATAGCAGAATAAAGTATTTTGTTTTCTTGAGGAAAAAAAAACTTGAAGTTGCTGCTCGCTACGTAGCATGTAATACGATGAATGACGCTGCTTTGGAAATTAGAGGTTATTTAAATGATTCTGAATTATCTCAATGTGGTGTGTCGATTGATGGAACTTGGCAACGGAGAGGATATTCATCCTTGAAGGAATGTGTCTCTTTTAATTCAATAGATTCAGGGAAGGTATTAGACGTTGGTGTCTACAGTATGTAGACTTTGCTATTCGAAAAAGGAAGAATTAAACACCATTCTTAACATCGCAAAACATACAGAGTCATCTGTTGCTAAGGGACCTGTTGGCGTGCATCGTCTTTTTTAAATTTCAGTTGAAATAAAAAAAATTGCAATACGTAAACTTTTTTGGTGATGGCGATTCCAAAGGGTATGATGCTGTAAAAGATATTTATGGTCAGAATACTTTAACAAAATAAGAAAATATAGGACATATACAAAAAATTGTTGGAACAAGACTAAGAAAATTTAAATCAAAAACGAAAAGGGCTTGGTGGACAGGGATAACTGACGGATGCCTTCATCGATAAGTTATAAAGTTAGGTACTTGTCTATTAAAGCTGTGCCTGCCAAATTAAGAATACGCCAAGCTAGTTAAAATCGCCAAGTAAGCGGAGAGCAAAATTGAAATGTAGGAAAACAAATAACACACCAATAAATAATATAAAACTTTTTTAATTAATATTTTTATTTTATAATCTTTTATATGTTTAGTGATAAATCTCATCCCAATAAGTACAATAAAAATTTAAATGTTAAATATTAATATTTACATCATTTTTAGTACATCAATCTACATAAAAGGCCATATTTTCAAAATTGCGTTCACTATTTTATGGAAAGCATTTTTTTCCCTACATATTTCCTCCACATAAATTCTGCCAGATACGATTCTAGATGATGCCGTGCCGTGTTGTTTCTTGTAACGAAACTTTCCGGAACCCCATATTCTTTCAACATTTTGCGCATGAACTCCCGTTGACGGATCTACAAAATTGTACTTATGGTTCACCATGAAATGTGTAAAACCATTATACATTTCGCTGTTTGGTAAACTGAAAATTGTTAATGACATTGTCAAAGGCAACAAAATAGGTATTTAAAAAAAAATGAAATCTGTAACGTTAATAAGCAAGTGATATTTCACTAAAATGATGAAGTGCTGTTTCTTTAGGACTGCAACCTTAGGAGTTTACAACCAAACATGGCGATAAATCTTACTGCTTGCCAATTTTCCAAAACTGTAATTTGGCGGGCGCCGCTTTAATGGACAAGTACCCAAAGTTATGGCATAGCTATCCGTAACAATGTGAATGATTTAGAAGGTATGCAAAGTGCAGTAATTGTGGCATTTTTCACTGTTGATCAAATGCAAAACTACAAATGCACGGCCAATGCCTTGTTGGACCGGAGAGCTGGTGCAAATATCAACGCTGTATCACGCTATAAGCAAATCTACAAGGACAACTCTAAAGGACTTCCACAAAATCTGGCAAACATTATCAAACCAATGTACATGAAGTTATGCGATAAAAGCCTATTAGAGAAATGCTTACCCGGAAAAACTCAAAATGCAAACGAGTGTTTCAATAGAATTTTATGGAAATTCATTCCAAAAGAAGTTTTTGTTGCATTGCCAACACTGTGATTAAGAAGATATGTGGCAGTAATTCAGTTTAATAAGGAAGGAATTTCAGGGATTATTGGAGATATTCAAACATTTCAGTGTGCCTGTTGGTGTATTTACATTAAAAGGTTTTGCAGAACTGGAGGAAGTTCGAGTAACAAAGTCAAAATGACATTCTCTGTCAACGGTAAAAGTTGCCAGAAAAAAAATAGATAAGCTAAAAAAAAAAAAAAAAAATGAAAAAAATAAACAAAAAGAAGCAGTAAATTAAAAAAAAAATTAAATTTAAAAAAAAAATTATTTATATAAATAAATTGTATTAAAAATGCATTTTCCTCAAAATCAGTAAGTTTTTACATATTTTGAAAACTCCAAAACTGATGACTCATAATATTAGTGCTAAATTTCTTTGAAACTTGGTACTATCTATTATCATAATGTTTTTCTAAGGCTTGAACTAAAATAATGTTCATAATAAGAACATTTTTTAAATTATGGTCTATTATTTGTATAACAACGTTGTAAAATACAGCAAATTTCTTGTAATAGCCTTTTGACTAGCTTTGTAATTTTTATTTATTTAAGTAGCCAAAAGATTTTAGCTCAAGCCCTAGATACATGCATAAGGTTTGTTTTGATTCTAAATTTACATAAATTAGGGGAATAGATTTTCCTGCAGCATTTTTAAATTTTTTCTAAAATTTCTTCGAAATTCTGTATAAATTTGTTAATTTTGTGAAACTTAAGTAATTTATTGCAAATACCAGTTAAACATAGCTTATTTACATTGAAACTGAAGTTAAAAAGGGTATAAATTTTTCTCTAAATGATGTTTTTTAAAAAAAAAAGTACTCTGAACGCATTCGTGAGCCTTAATGTTTAGACTTCTCTCTGTCTCTGTATATATATATATATGTAATGTAATATCATCTATATGCTCACAAAGCAGTTGAAACCAATTTCATTTTTAAAGAATTATTTTATTGTAGCAGAGAGAGAGACCATTTCCACTCCATCTTTCGATTCAAGCTATTGCATCATAACAGAGCAAGAAGAGAGCGCTTCTCGCTGTGTTTGTGTTTATATATGAGGGAAATTTCATTTGAAACGTCAGAGACATGGCGTATGAATAAGGGGATTCCAGGGAAATATCATAATAGATAGCGAATGAACATTATCTTTTAAAGGAAATGATGGGTAAATTTAGTAAATTAAATTATTATAGTAAGAAATTAATGGAAATTAAGTTAAATCATTACAATGATTACAAGACGTGGATGTGCGTTGGGCCCTAACACACAACCATACCTTATCGGAGAGTCCAATAAAAATATTAAAATTTTAATTACTATTGTATCCAAAATTAATATTTAAAGAAATGCTATCTAAGAATCCCCTCATCTTTACCAAACACACATAATTATAATTAAGTAGAAAAATACAAAATTACATACGAAGTGATTATGTAAACATCAATTAATTGAAATATTACCTCACAAAAATATCATCTCAAATAATCATATATATAAGGTAAATAGTAATGTTACAATGAGTTATATGGAACATGAATAAAGTGATGCATTGCAAATACCATAAATTCATATAAAACAATTTTAAGTTGATGGTTTCAGTCCACAAAGTAGAAGTCCAATCCTAAATAGGAATGTATACCATTGTTTAATAATGGACCAATAGATAAAATACTTCGAAATTAAATAAAAGAAATGTAATGCAAAATTATCGGTATACCAGCATTCATGTGATTTAACACAAAATAGAAATATATAAATTTCATGAACACATACAATAGAGAGAAAAAAATGTTTTCGTGAATACACTCTAGGTGAAACAAAATACAAAAGAAATTGTTTGTAGTTGTACTTGAACCACAGAAAGAACTCTTGGTATGTGGACCATAGTAAAAATTATAGTGGTTTATAAACCACATGTTACTCATTTGGACAAAGCCAAAATATAAGAAGGTTGCTTTCATTTTTACTCATGCTTCCTATCAACTGGATAGAAACCCTGAGCAAAAGGAAATTCGTGTAAGACTGGTCCCTAAGCTCAAAAACACTATGTGGTCAATATATTTTTGTAGAACATTAAAATGTATTTTTGTAGAGCGTTGAAGTGCCTCGCTCTTTTTCCACTTGCCTTTGATTGGGACCAGCCAGATCATGACCCCGAGGCACCTTAGTGATCTTTTTCTTTCCCATGGGATTTACTGTCTTTGGTAAACACGGTTGACGCACTCCCGGGATACCCTAGCGATCCTTCTCTATTTTCGACCCTCCTTGTCAACCATTTTTACCTATTTTTTCAACTTCATGTCTAGACTAGTTTAATCTTGTTTGGCGCATCCTAGCCATATCTGGCTCTTGCGCCAATAAACTTTACATTCACTCACTCACGGAACCAGCCAGATTATGGACAAGTTGAGTACTTAACAATATTACTCGGAGTAGACCTCATGCTTCTGTACAACTACTGAAATTTTCTATCTTGTTGTGATAACCATCACAACACCAAAAAACTCCTAAGAAATACTGAAATTTTCTTTTACAGGATTACAGATTTTTTTTTTTTTTTTTTTTTTTTGAATTTTCTTTTCTTTTTCTTTAGGAGGAAAACAAAAGGGCAGATTTTTTTATGTAATGATTACTATTATTTAATTATTACTAACATTTATTTACTTTTTACTTTCATTATTATTTTATAAGTTTAAAGTATTATTTATTCATGACTTAATTTTAATTCTTCAGGAAGAAAATAAGATCTTAACTTTGAAACATGAACAATATCAGTAGATTTCTTAGTTATATAGCCTTTGGTTTCGTTATTTCAAAATTTACATTGGAAAGTGTAATTATAATTTCATATGGTCCTGAAAAAACTGGGGATAATATTCTATGATTTCCATTGTTAAATTCTTCATGCATTACAATGTCACCCGCTTGAAATAGCGAATCTATAAAACAAGCATCATATCTAATTTTGTTTTTATCATGATAATTGATTGTATTGCTTTTGGCCAATGTTCTTGCTTCTTCTACTGGAGGGTAAACTTGGTTTTGAATTAATAGAGGATTATATGTTAAAGTGCCATATAACAAATATGCAGGAGGAAATTTTGTAACAGAATGTGGTGTTAAATTATATTCATTAATTACTTTTTCTAAAAGTTTAGTCCAAGGAATTTTAGGAGAGGAATTAAATTTACATTTTAATTTAGTTACAATAGATTGATTCACAATTTCCATTCGTTTATGGGTGGTGTGAAGAAGTTAATAAATGTTTGATATTGTAATTTCTAAAAAAATGTTTGAATCTAGATGAGGTAAAAGCACCATTTCTATCAGTTAACAGTTTAGATGGCATTTGAATTTGAAAAATTTGTTTTAAAATATTAATATAAGTATCAGAATTTTCATTTTATGATGGAAAAGCCCAAACATATCTAATTGCATGATCAATTACTATATGAAGATACTTTTTTGTTGAATTATAATAATTAAATCCTTCAACAGTATCAACTGAAAGACATTCAAAAGGTTGATCTGTGGGGGGGGAACAATCTGTAAAACACCAAATCTAGATTATCTTTTATTTTTATTTAGTTGACAAACATGACAATGTTTAACAAAAGCTGAAATATCTTGATTAATATGAGGCCAATAATATTGGGGAGTAATTAGATGTATCATTTTTTGAGTACCTGGATGTCCAAATTGCTCATGAGCATTTTGCAAAACTTATCTCCTGAGAGAAAAAGGTACAACTATTTTAAATAAATTTTTCTTTTTCAGTACAAGTACATCAATTTTTTTATATTTTGAATTAAATAAATTATCTAAATTTTGAAAATGTTTTATCTCATCTAGTTCAAGTAAATGCAGTGTGTTGGATATATTGGGCTGTAGGATGTCTTGATAACATGTCAGCTTCAACATTAGCTGTGCCTTTTAAATATTTAACTTCATAATCAACGGAATGAGACGACATTGTGTTTACTGACGAATCCCACTTCTGCCTGCAACTTCACGATGGTCGGATTCGAGTTTGGAGACACCGTGGTGAATGGCTTCTGAACTGTGGCGTTATGCATCGCCACACTGGTCCTGCAACCAGTATCATGGTTTAGGGTGGTATTGGATTTCACTCTCACACCCCTCTAGTACGCATTACCGTTACACTGAACAGCCAGCGCTACATCTCTGAGGTGTTGGAGCACGTGGTCCTCCCATACCTTCAGCGCTTGCCATCAGCCATATTCCAACAGGATAATGCGCTACCACACGTGGCACGCAATATTCAAGAGTTCTTCTTTACCTATCAGATTGAATTGCTTCCTTGTCCTGCTTGTTCTCCCGATCTATGGCCAATCGAAAAATGTGGTCCATGCTTGCACAATGACTGGCCCGGGATACACCACCCGCTGCTACACCAGATCAACGTTGGCAGTATGTGGAAGCTGCATGGACTGCTGTACTGCAAGAATACATCCAAAGCCTCTTTGATTCTATTCCGAGGCGTGTGGCAGCGGTTATAGCCAACAATGGCGGCTACACTAACTACTGATTTTGTCATCATGCACACTTAACAAGAGGCTGTAATTTTAATCGTTTGATCTTTGTACAGCATATTATTTGTCAAATAAATTTCCCTGGGATATCTCTGGTCCTTCTGGGT
>BMAW01038362.1:0-51249 GCA_019974015.1 Nephila pilipes | reverse complement strand
GTTGCATTTTGTGGTATGAGTGTAGTTACTTTTATTGAATGCAATTAAAACAACTCTTCGTTAATTGTGAGTGGTAAATAACGAAGAAAGCACTTATGATTCATAGAAACATATGTGCGAACACTAACCTGTAATAAACTCTCCAGTTTGAGAATATTTGTGTGATTAGTAGAAAATTTTTTACTATTGCATGACCAAATTTGTGTTAGTGAAAGATGTAAAAAAATGTTCTGATTCAGTGAATTGAAAGGGAGAAGTAGAATCTGAATTAAATATATTGAAATTCTTCGAATCATATAAAAGTTATTTAACCTTTCTTTATCCTTTAAAATAATGACAAATAGGAATTACTATTTCGTGAAGCATAAAAGTGAAATTTTATTTGGTCACTTTAATAGCATTGAATTAATTTTTTATTCAACAAAGCTTTTTTAAAATTTTATTATTTATTTATTTTATTTATTATTTGTTAAGAGGAATTATGCATCTCGCAGAAATTTAAGTATTAAGAATCACTGGTACAATCCATAATAATATAATCTACTTAGGTCTGAATTCCAAATAATTTACATTGAGGTATAATTACATTGTGTTCATATTTCAAGTTATATTAAAACGTATTGTAGAATCATGAGATGAAATTTCTAACCTCAAATAATATTCATTATCTTCGTACTAGAAAGAAACAAAACACGAAAACATTGCTTTCATCCACTGTAATTTTTCTATTTGAGAATATTATGGTAGAAGAATGGAAAACGAATAAATAAATATTGGTAACAAAAATGAAAATAAATGCCCATCTTTCAGAGGCAACGTCTTTAGAACTTATAAAATAAGGTTATCTTAAATACATTACATTTGTAAAAGTGTTATTTCAAATGTAATTATAAGCATTGTAACACACTAATTTTCAAACGAGACTGTAGATGGCTACATGATTGAAATAATCCTCAAGGTTAGGTGTGGCTATGCTATCTAGCATTTTCGCCAGAGAGAGTTGGGATTTCGTGGAGGTCTCCTGTTGCTGTCCAACCCTGGACTATGTTAAAGTTTACTTGTGATAAACTTAACTTCCGTACTTACTGTTAATTGTTGTAATTCCGTCTTTGTAACTGTGATGTTTTATGTCATTAAAAATATAGTGATTTACCCCGAGATGTTTCTTCACCACGGCGTTAGCTAGTTATGGCATAAGAACGACGGTTACAAATTGGCGCCCGAATGTGGCATGACCTGTCGGACATTTTTCCCTTGATCGGCTTCACTACGTGTGTAGAGCCCTGTGTGTCGCCCTATACGGTTTTGTGCTATATGAAGTGCACTTGTTGAAGCCATCCTGGCTGGTCATTATTTCATCCTGAAATAATTTACAACATTGGAAAAGGGTTATAAAATTGGTGCCCAACGCGCGGCCCATCCCAGCTCTGTCTCTGCCTTTTTCCCACTGACTTCGGTGTTGAAGTGGTCACCCGACAAAAAGAAAATAAAGTTACTTTTGCATCCAGCAAATTTATTATCTAAAGATAAGTGTTATTTTTCTACATAAATTATACTCTTATTCAGCATAAAATTGTGATTTATGTTATTCTGTATTATTGTATGTTACAGTATATTTTTACTTGATTAAGGCTAATCGAAAGTTAGCCATTATTAATGAATGCATATTTTCTTCCTAATTTAAAAATTTTATACCATTAACACATATGTAGTTTGTTTTCAAGAAATTATTGGTATTTATTCAAAGCATGTCACTTTGATTCTTATTATGTTGATTGCAATCATCATAATGATTTTTGGTTCTTGTTTTTAACTAATATAAAAATAAAATTTTTATAAAATATAACGGAGTTGGAAAGAAATCATAACATTTGAAAGTTGTATGTTATTCATAAAGTATTTACATTTCTGGTTTAATAAAATATTGGAAAATAATATTAATTACTCTGAGGTAAACAAGTTTGCAATATTGGTAACCCAAGGTTAATAACATGACGAATGCTATTCCACTTTAAACATATTTGAATTTGTGTATAAACGATTTCATGTTAATTGTTGATACTGTTTTGATTAATAATGAATGTTATAAGGAACTTATTGGTTTTGATTTGATGAAAGGAATTAGAAGATATTTGATAAAAATTGTTTCATTTTAATCTTCTTAAGATTGATTTTCAAATTAATTAACACAATTTGATATTAAGGAATTTTATTGTTTTGTGAAAAGTGCATAAATATTGTTATTTTATATATAACTGAAATTTTAAATGCATATATTATTTTATAATACTGAAATTTTATGTTTAAGTGTTATTATATAACTGAAAATTTAAATGCATAAGTATTATTTATATATCACTGAAATTTTAAGTGCTTAAGGTTATTTTTATATATAACTGAAATTTTAAGTACATAAGTATTATTTATGCAAATTTAAGTGCATAAGTATTATTTTATATAACGAAAATTTAGTGCATAAGTATTGTGTGATTATAATTTTCAGATAACAGAATTAACACCTGTAACTTAGTGAACTTTTATTCATTAACTTTAATTGAACGTTAAAATTAAATTTGAAGAGACTAAAATGGCATTTTGGGAAGATCCAGAAAGAGGATTTAAGGACGTTAGCCACAGAAGTTTGGCTCCGTCGGACAATCTCAAAATTATTGAACTAAAAGATCTCATAACCGCAAGTGATAGGTATGATGAGGAATCTGTCAAGATATGTTCAGTACAGGAAGAACGTGAGAAAACGGAGAAACAGAAAGCTGTGGAGGTCCCAGCAAACGAGAAAGAGAATCTTGAACTGGAAAATGAAAATTCAACTTGAAATGCAGAAGTTATCACAAACATCTGTTGTAAACCAACAGTTAGAAACCTAAAGCTTGAGCTAAGTAGACTTATTCCGAGATTTAACCGAAAGAAGACGAAATGGGTCTATGACTATTTTCAACCGTCAAGTGAAATTCATGAACATTCCTGAAAACTTGGACCGCATACCTGATTGACTATTGCCACCTGATATAGCTCAGCTCATCGCAAGAGAGGATGAAGAAGATTCTCAAAACTATGAAAAGCAAAAGAAATGCTTCTAAAAGATTTCGAGTTACAGGAGATAGGTTTAGGCAGTACTTTCTCAACAAAGAAAACCCTGACTCTACATGGAGAGACTTTATTTCGAATTAAGTTCTATCTTGAAGGTTGATCAAAGAATTGAAGATAACCTCGTTTGATCAACTTAGTGAACCATCGCTGATCAGATGAAAGAAAACTCCCAAATATCAAAGAACACTTTCTGGATATTTAAAGTGGATTTGAACGACTTTGGAATTAGCTGAGAACACGCATACGATAGCCTAAGGCCTGGAATGAAAATAATCCAAATCATACTTTCAAGAAGAAAGAAGAATTCAGAAACCCTTTCCAATAAAGAAAGTCCACCTGTTGGAGGCTCCTATGATAACCACTCACCAGGACCCTAGAACAGCAAGTACCTAAATTCCCAAGTTCCAGAACTGAAGGAAGGAAGCCCATCCAGTGTTATGGATGGACCCTCTGAGTCATCAATACAGTCCTACCCAAGAGAGAGCTAATGAACGGAAACAGCAGTGAACTGTATGACGTTATTCAACTTGAAGCAAACTCGATCCTCAAGTTTGATTGTTCTCAGAATTTTGGAGAAAAGATTGCTGTATGTGATACTGGTGCTTCCTCATACCATTGCAGAAAACTGTTCAAATTCTGCAAGAGCATGACATCATCTTTGGTGAACAAGATGATTTACGGCGATGGCTGATGGAATTCGACAGACCACACATGGCCTAAGTGCTGTCGTCAACTTGTACATTGAAGGCAAGTTATCCCAACAGAATTTCTAGTATTGCCTGAAGCAAAGGAAATAAGACTCTGGGTTAAAGGGATTGCAGCTGGAATCGTCCTTGATGTCCAAGGTGGAAAATGGTATTTTTCCAAAACTCGAAAAGAGTACGAGTTCTTCAAGAAGCCCTTGGAAGAAATAGCCATCAGTGCGTTCGAACGAGAAGATGAGGGTAAACACCTATCACCAGAACAGACAAGAAACTAAATAAACTCCTGGACAAAATGAGACATGTTTCTCTTAACCAGGGAGGGCCCACGCTGCCGACCACTGTATCGACACGGGTGATCACCTAAATTGCAACGTCTCCCTACAGAATGAATCCCATAAAGAAAGAGATTTTAAAGGAACAAATTGAGCAATACGTAACTGAACTAGCAATAGTGGCATGACTCGTCGGACATTTTTTCCCCTTTGATCGGCTCACTACGTGTGTAGAAGTTCCTGTGTGTGTCGCCCCGACACTTATTTTGAAAGTGCTATATGAAGTGCACTTTTGTTGAAGCCATCCTGGCTGGTCATTATTTCATCCTGAAATAATTTACAACATTGGAAAAGGGTTACAAAATTGGTGCTCAACGCGCGGCCCATCCCAGCTCTGTCTCGCCTTTTTCCCACTGACTTCGGTGTTGAAGTTTTGTCACCCGACAAAAAAAGAAAATAAAGTTACTTGCATCCAGCAAATTTATTATCTAAAGATAAGTGTTATTTTTTTCTACATAAATTATACTCTCTTATTCAGCATAAAATTGTGATTTATGTTATTCGTATTATTGTATGTTACAGTATATTTTTACTTTGATTAAGGCTAATCGAAAGTTAGCTTATTATTAATGAATGCATATTTTCTTCCTAATTTAAAAATTTTATACCATTAACACATATGTAGTTTTGTTTTCAAGAAATTATTGGTATTTATTCAAAGCATGTCACTTTGATTCTTATTATGTTGATTGCAATTCTTATCATAATGATTTTTTTTTTTGGTTCTGTTTTTATAACTAATATAAAAATAAAATTTTTATAAAATATATAACGGAGTTGGAAAGGAATTGCTATAACATTTGAAAAGTTGTATGTTATTCATAAAGTATTTACATTTCTGGTTTTTAATAAAAATATTGGAAAATAATATTAATTACTTCTGAGTGTAAACAAGTTTGCAATATTGGTAACTCCAAGGTTAATAACATGATTAATGAATGCTATTCCTACTTAAACATATTTGAATTTGTGTATAAACGATTTCATGTTAATTGCTGATACTGTTTTGATTAATAATGAATGTTATATGAACTTATTTTGGTTTTGATTTTGATGAAAGGAATTAGAAGATATTTGATAAAAAAAAAAAATTGTTTCATTTTAATCTTCTTAAGATTGATTTTCAAATTAATTAACACAATTTGATATTAAGGAATTTTATTGTTTTCAGAAAAAGTGCATAAATATTGTTATTTTTATATATAACTGAAATTTTAAATGCATAAGTATTATTTTATATAATACTGAAATTTTAAGTGCTTAAGTGTTATTTTTATATATAACTGAAAATTTAAATGCATAAGTATTATTTTATATAATACTGAAATTTTAAGTGCTTAAGTGTTATTTTTATATATAACTGAAAATTTAAATGCATAAGTATTATTTTATATAATACTGAAATTTTAAGTGCTTAAGTGTTATTTTTATATATAACTGAAAATTTAAATGCATAAGTATTATTTTATATAATACTGAAATTTTAAGTGCTTAAGTGTTATTTTTATATATAACTGAAAATTTAAATGCATAAGTATTATTTTATATAATACTGAAATTTTAAGTGCTTAAGTGTTATTTTTATATATAACTGAAAATTTAAATGCATAAGTATTATTTTATATAATACTGAAATTTTAAGTGCTTAAGTGTTATTTTTATATATAACTGAAAATTTAAATGCATAAGTATTATTTTATATAATACTGAAATTTTAAGTGCTTAAGTGTTATTTTTATATATAACTGAAAATTTAAATGCATAAGTATTATTTTATATAATACTGAAATTTTAAGTGCTTAAGTGTTATTTTTATATATAACTGAAAATTTAAATGCATAAGTATTATTTTATATAATACTGAAATTTTAAGTGCTTAAGTGTTATTTTTATATATAACTGAAAATTTAAATGCATAAGTATTATTTTATATAATACTGAAATTTTAAGTGCTTAAGTGTTATTTTTATATATAACTGAAAATTTAAATGCATAAGTATTATTTTATATAATACTGAAATTTTAAGTGCTTAAGTGTTATTTTTATATATAACTGAAAATTTAAATGCATAAGTATTATTTTATATAATACTGAAATTTTAAGTGCTTAAGTGTTATTTTTATATATAACTGAAATTTTAAGTACATAAGTATTATTTTATATATAACGAAAATTCTAAGTGCATAAGTATTATTTTATATATAACGAAAAATTTTAGTGCATAAGTATTGTGTGACTATAATGTTTTCAGATAACAGAATTAACACTGTAACTTAGTGAACTTTTATTCATTAACTTTAATTGAACGTTAGAAAATTAAATTTGAAATAGACTAAAAATGGCATTTTTGGGAAGATCCAGAAAAGAGGATTTAAGGACGTTAGCCACAGAATTGGGTTTGGCTCCGTCGGACAATCTCAAAATTATTGAACTAAAAGATCTCATAACCGCAAGTGATAGGTATGATGAGGAATTCGTCAAGGATATGTTCAGTGTCATTGTGGAAGAACGTGAGAAAACGGAGAAACAGAAAGCTGTGGAGGTGGCCCAGCAACGAGAAAGAGAATTCGAACTGGAAAAAATGAAAATTCAACTTGAAATGCAGAAGTTATCACAAACATCTGTTGTAAACCAACAGTTAGAAAACCCAAAGCTTGAGCTAAGTAGACTTATTCCGAGATTTAACTCGAAAGAAGACGAAATGGGTCTATACCTGACTATTTTCGAACGTCAAGTGAAATTCATGAACATTCCTGAAAAAACTTGGACCGCATACCTGATTGGATCATTGCCACCTGATATAGCTCAGCTCATCGCAAGAGAGGATGAAGAAGATTCTCAAAACTATGAAAAAGTAAAAGAAATGCTTCTAAAAAGATTTCGAGTTACAGGAGATAGGTTTAGGCAGTACTTTTCTCAACAGAAGAAAAACCCTGACTCTACATGGAGAGACTTTTATTTCGAATTAAGTTCTTATCTTGAAGGTTGGATCAAAGAATTGAAGATAACCTCGTTTGATCAACTTAAAAGTCTAATCATCGCTGATCAGATGAAAAGAAAAACTCCTGCAAATATCAAAGAACACTTTCTGGATATTTGGGCGGATTTGAACGATCCTTTGGAATTAGCTGAGAAATTGGACGCATACGATAGCCTAAGGCCTGGAATGAAAAATAATCCAAATCATACTTTCAAGAAGAAAGAAGAATTCAGGAAACCCTTTCCAATAAAGAAAAGTCCACCTGTTGGAGGCTCCTATGATAACCACTCACCAGGACCCTCTAGAACAGTACCTAAATTCCCAAGTTCCAGAACTGAAGGAAGGAAGCCCATCCAGTGTTATGGATGCGGGACTCCTGGAGTCATCAAGTCAAGGTGTCCTACCTGCAAGAGAGCTAATGAAACGGAAACAGCAGTGAACTGTATGACGTTATTCAACTTGAATTCAAACTCGGATCCCTCAAGTTTGATTGTTCTCAGAATTTTTGGAGAAAAGATTGCTGTATGTGCGGATACTGGTGCTTCCCATACCATTGCAGGTGAAAAACTGTTCAAATTCCTGCAAGAGCATGACATCATCTTTGCGAACAAGATGATTTCATTTATGATGGCTGATGGAATTCGACAGACCATTACGGCTCTAAGTGCTGTCGTCAACTTGTACATTGAAGGCAAAGTTATCCCAACAGAATTTCTAGTATTGCCTGAAGCAAAAGGAAATAAGACTCTGTTGGGAAGGGATTTCCTCAATGCAGCTGGAATCGTCCTTGATGTCCAAGGCGGAAAATGGTATTTTTCCGAAAATCCTCGAAAAGAGTACGAGTTCTTCAAGAAGCCCTTGGAAGAAATAGCCATCAGTGCGTTCGAACTTCGAGAAGATGAGGGTAAACACCTATCACCAGAACAGACAAGAAAACTAAATAAACTCCTGGACAAAAATGAGA
This sequence comes from Nephila pilipes, assembly GCA_019974015.1. NCBI lineage: Eukaryota > Metazoa > Arthropoda > Arachnida > Araneae > Nephilidae > Nephila > Nephila pilipes. The sequence continues at coordinate 43,160 of BMAW01038362.1, read as the reverse complement.
CATGTTTCCAACCAGGGGGAGGGCCCACGCCGTTTATCGAACACCGTATCGACACGGGTGATCACCCTCCAATTGCAACGTCTCCCTACAGAATGAATCCCATAAAGAAAGAGATTTTAAAGGAACAAATTGAAGAACTGCTGAAGCAGAATGTAATCGAAGAGTGCGAGTCACCTTATGCCGCACCTGTGGTACTTGTTCCTAAACCAAATGGGAAAGTACGTCTTTGTGTCGACTACAGGAAATTGAACTCTGTTACGAAAATGGATACGTATCCCTTACCACGTATGGATGATCTATTGAATGAAGCAACACCGACATCCTACATGTCAACAATCGATTTGCAATCAGGCTACCATCAAGTAAAGGTCGCTGACATTGACCAGGACAAAACTGCATTCATTTGCCCTTTTGGAACTTACCGCTACTTACGTATGCCCTTCGGCCTACGGAATGCTCCGGCCACTTTTCAAAGATTGATTGACAAGTTTCGAAGTGGCTTGAAAGATGTTTTCGCACTTTCCTACCTAGATGACATCATTGTTCTCTCAGAAACATTTGACAAACATCTGGAAGATCTCGAAAAAGTTTTTGAAAGACTGTCTGTCTTTAAACTCCATGCAAACCGAGATAAGTGTCGCTTTGCCTGTGACCGTGTGAAGTATCTGGGATTCTGGATAACGAAGGATGGAATTGAAGCTGACCAAGAGAAGATTTCGTCTATTCAAAAAATTCCAGTCCCTACCAATGTGAAAGAAGTCCAATCTTTACTACAAACTTGCTCTTGGTTTCGTCGATATGTCCCTAACTTTGCTGACATAGCACGCCCGCTTAGTAACCTCACTAAGAAGAAAGTGCATTGGCACTGGGGTCCTGAGCAACAAGAATCTTTTGAGACGTTGAAGATGCGCTTGATGACTTCTCCTATATTGAAGCAAGCTGACGGATCAAAACCTTTCACAATCCGTACAGACGCAAGTAATTATGCCTTAGGAGCAGTCCTACTCCAGGGAAGTGGCCCCGATGAACATGTCATCGAATATGCAAGTCGTCTGATGATCCCAGCAGAGCAAAACTACTCCACAACCGAGCGAGAAGCCTTGGCGGTAGTGTGGGCTTTAGAGAAGTTTAGAGGTTACATAGAGAATCAACAAATATTCCTTGCATCAGATCATCAACCTCTCAAATGGTTGTTAAGCATAAAGTCACCATCTGGCCGTCTGGCAAGATGGGCTCTGAAAATTCAGTCCTTCAACCTGAAGATCGATTATACCCCTGGAAAATCTAATGTAATAGCTGACATGCTGTCAAGACCGTCATATACTGAAGGCGCAGCCTCTGATGTGTGTGCCATCACTGTGGACATGCCATCCAGGAAGTCCAGTGATATTCGAAAGGGACAGCTGGAGGACGAAGAACTAAAGAAAATCATCGACTGCTTTGAGAGCATGGACAAAGATGAAAACTTTGCCAACTACACCAGTCGAGGATACCTAATGAATCAGGGTATTTTGTATAGGTATTCACCTGAGAGTGAAGAGGAAGAAGCTCAACTTGTAGTTCCTACACAAGAACGAGAAAGAATCCTTCAAGAATACCACGATGCCCCGACAGCTGGTCATTATGGCGTAGAGAACACCTATAAGAAAATTGCATCCCGATACTACTTTCGAGGTATGAAAAAGTTCATCTCAGATTACATCAAGACTTGTCCTGAATGCAATCGTTATAAACCAACATCCCAAAAACCAGCAGGACTCTTGAGAACACCCGCCTATGCACAAAGGTTTGAAACGCTGGCCATTGATCTTTTTGGCCCTCTTCCAGAAACTCCCACTGGCAAGAGGTGGATCTTTATCGTAGAAGATACAAGCACAAAATGGGTAGAACTCTTTGCTCTTGCTAAAGCCAGTGCTGAAAACTGTGCTAAAATACTCATCGAAGAGGTATTCCTACGATATGGTCTTCCACGAAGACTAATAAGTGATAACGGACCACAGTTCGTAATTGACGTCATGCAACTAACTTGTGATTTGCTTGAAATTACGCAAGACCTCATCCCAGTCTACCACCCGCAAGCGAATCCATCAGAACGAAAAAATCGAGACTTAAAGCCTAGATTAGCAATACTGGTGGAAGACGAACATTCGGCTTGGGAGGATAAGTTACCTCTAATTCGGTTCGCAATGAATACTTCAGTTTGCGACACCACTGGACACACGGCTGCCTATTTACAATTTGGAAGACAATTGAGAACTCCAGACGATATCAGGCATGATATCCGACAAGTGATTGACAACGATAACTTTGTACCGGAAATCACCCCTTATCTCAAGAGGTTTGCCAATTCAATCTTGGATGTCAAAGATAGAGTTGAACAGAAACAGGATCGTCAGAAAGGTAACTTCGATCGACGAAGAAGACGAAAGTACTACAAACCTGGTGACAAAGTTTGGGTGACCATTCCTCCCATAAGTCGGAACAACAGAAGCAAGAAATTCATGCCAAAGAGGGAAGGTTCTTACCTCATTCTCACCTTGAGATCTCCAGTAACTTATGAGATTGCCGACCCGGCCAACCCAGACCAAGTCCTTGGAACTTATCACATTTCTGCCCTAAAGGACTATCATGAGCCTGGAGTAGAAAGAGACACTAGACCAGTGGCTCCACTTAGAAAAAGAGGACGTCCCAAGAAATTACCTCCTGGTTCCGAGCCGAGACGTCAACGGAACCACAGGGGGAGTCTGTAACACACTAATTTCAAAACGAGACTGTAGATGGCGCCACATGATTGAAATAATCCTCAAGGTTAGGGTGTGGCTATGCTATCTAGTATTTTCGCCAGAGAGAGTTGGGATTTCGTGGAGTAAGGTCTCCTGTTGCTGTCCAACCCTGGACTATGTTAAAGTTTACTTGTGATAAACTTAATTCCTTCAAAAATTTACTGTTAATTGTTGTAATTCCGTCTTTGTAACTGTGATGTTTTATGTCATTAAAAATATAGTGATTTACCCCGAGATGTTTCTTCAATTATTTTGCGTTAAAGCAGTTATGGCATAAGAACGACGGTTACAGTATGCATTAAATTTTTTTAATTTTTACTAAATAAATATATTATCAAAATATTATATAGATCAGTTGATATTTATGCATTTCAATCTCATCTTCTCACAATCTCTTCAAAATTAGTGTTCATTTTCCATAATGAAAACTTAACTGAATCCTGTGGAAATGTTTTCCACATTCGTAAAAAATATAACCATCTCTTTTTTTACAACGTTTTTCTGAATTTCACTTGGTGTGTGTGTGTGAGTGTGTCATCAAATTTTCGATCGTTAATTTAACCAACTTCCCATTAAGCTAGAGCTTTGAAATTTTGGGAATCGTTCGTACTCGCCTAACAATGCAATATTTAGACGTTTGCGACAAGTTTTAACTAATATTTCAATAATTTTAACAAGTCAAAATATTCTTTCTTCTCGGCGCTTTTAGGATTGAGGAAAAAATTTCTTTTCCCCTCTGGGAGCACCGGGCACTCCCCACGCAGCATGCGGTATCGTAAACCTTTTGTACTCACAAAGGGGAGATACTATCTCCCCTTTACTATCTCCGAGATAGTAAGGGTTGCTGACTTTTAGTCAGTAATCATCCGCAAGAAAGAAAGTTTCCAATATTTGGCGCCATGTCTTATCACAATAATTTTTTCTGAATTCTGGTTCCCATTCTTTTTTTAATAGAATGACTTACAAACTTTCAAATACATGTTTTGATTTTATGAGTATTATGAATTTTTTAATACTCTCACAAATGTCTCTTTTTAAATGAATTTTAAAATTAAAAATAACTAACAGTTTTAACTAATATTTCAATAATTTTCTTTAATAAACTTTGCCACCATATAAAAACGTTGTTTTTAAAAACGTTGGTTTTTATATCGAATTATTTTACGTTAGATTTCACAGGCGCCTAGAGTGCGAAGCGCTCTCCTAGCCCTAATTTTGTAATTATTGTGTTGCATTGGATGGATGGGATATTTCTTTCTAAGAGATGACACCTGGATAAAAAGTTCAGATTGTGGAGAGAAAATTTGCTGGTTGATGAAAGAGAGAGAGCTGGCATTTCTATTGACTGAGAGGTGAGTTTCTCTGCAATTGCTATCGGCTGCCCGTGAGGGATGGAAAATTGATGTACATTGGGTGGGTGGGGTTATTTGACTTCACTAGTGATACTGGTGCATCAATTCATCTTTCTGCCTTTAATCAACGATCTACTGCTCCTATTTTTTCAAAAAAAAATTGCCATCTTTTCTAGACTCAACTTCATAGAATGCAAACTCTATATTGGCAAAGAAACCTATTATTCTCAAGATTCAGGCTAGGAGAGCGGTCTGCGCTCTAAGTGACCGTCGATAATCAAAGTCGAAGGCAACGCTTACCTTATAGAAAGAGAAAACAAATTTTAGAAAGTTAAAACAAGTGAATTAAATTTGCTTTTTATATGATAATATGTTTCAATAATTATAAAAGTGGTGTTAGTTTTACTCGTCATTTTGATCCATTAATGTTTCAATTATTGCAAATTTTTTATTGGCTTGGCCTTTTGTTGCACTTATTCTAGGAAGGTTAGTAAGAAGTCCTGGAATAGTAGAAAAAAATTTCAGCGAGCGCTTTAAGTTGGTCAATAGCTTCAAAAAAGTTGTTAAATGGGTTTTGATTTTTACTGTGAGTTTGTAATGAGGGATGTTTTTGTAAGAGTTGGGATTTTCGTCGGTATTCAGCGCAATCTGTGGGGTGGAAGCTGCGATTTTTGAGTAACATTCTCTCTAATTCTACTTTTATTTGATGTGGAATTATTTATTATTGAGCCTTTAGGGGGTTTAGGGAAGAGTTTGCATCCTCCATAGGAGATGGAGTGCCCTTTGGTATTACAATTTATGCAAGTGATCTCAATTATTTTACCAATAATGTTGCAGTCACGGGTGGGGTGAGCACCGACGCATTTTAGGCATCGGAGGATCATGTGACAGTTTTGGGAGCTGTGGTGGAATAGGTTACATTTAAAAACATTGAGTTACTTTATTGTTTCCGTAATTAGCAACGGTTATGGTCATATAGCATAATCTGTTTAACTCAAATATTTTTTAACTATTTTCATCTCTTTCTTTACCATAAAGATGGATAGGGGAAGCTTTGTTCTTTTATTTATTAGTTGGTTCATTCTGAGGGAACTAAAGCCTAATTCTTCAAGTTCAATTCCTCAAAAGTGTAAGTATATAATTTAATATACTCGCCTGAAAGACGAGTTCTTAAGTTTGGAAGTACAGTAGTTAATTCTTTAAGATGGTTTTTATAATTTTTACTAATTCTTAACATAATTGGGGGGGAAAGTTTTTTGCTTTGTCCAATTTCTGAGTTAAATTAATTTTAGGAGAGTTTTCGTTAACGTTATCGGATTTCATTTTGTCATTCGTAGTTAACCTTCAAATTTGTTTTCAGTAGGCAGTTGTAAATTAGAGGAAGAGATCAAATTTAATTTCTTATATGATACATTTCTAGGGGGAATAATACAACCTTTATTATCGGTATCTTTCCATTTATGCGAAAATTTGCTTGGGGTGTTAAGAAGGATGTGATGGATTGGGCAGCCAGCAGTTGCGCAAATCGCTAGATAAGCGTACTCACCCTCGAGCAGTTTCAGTTGATTTTTCTTTTTTGTGAACAAGTTCCAATTTTGAATATATTCAGAAGTTTCAGACCAACATTACATTCAATTTATCGTCTTTTGAGACAGTGGATATTGGTGTCTTCAGAGTGAGATGTAGTGGAAGAGCTTGAATCATCACAATCGCTATGTTTCATGTCCAATTGTTCAGTGGTGATTAATTGTCATGGTTGGTTCCGGGTTGTCAAAAACGTAGAAAATTAAGAACAATTTTGAGAAATAGCACTGAAGAGTGCTGTTTGCTTGAATCCGAATCAGTGGAGAACGAGCGCCATCTGTCGAATCTAAAAGTCTTTATTGTGGTAAATGAAAAAGGGATCAAAATCAAAATCTTATCATCTTTAATCTTCAGATTTGGATATCTTTCGATCATAACCATCTCTAAGCCCATTCGTTCATGCTATAAGCTGATAATAATAAATAAATAAAATAATTACGATCCCTGCATGTTTTTTCTGTCTACCGCAACACTTGTAATATTTTGATTTCGGTTGTCGCCGCAGGAACTCTTGAAATCTCTATGCAAGTACGGGCATCACGATCCAAGACACCCCTGTTATCTTTTTATTTCCCTTGAATTTTACCGCCTTTGATAAACTAATATGAAGGTACCCTAGCGATCCTTCTCTATTTTCAACCCTCCTAATGTCATTCAATTATTACCCATTTTTCATTTTTCAAATGTTCAGACCACAATTACATTTTTTTAGGCGCAAAAATGAATTGGAAGATCTTTCTTCAATAGTAATATTTGTATGTTATTGCCGACGACAATTTTCTGTTGGAAGAAATTCGAAGAGTAAATATGTATTAAAATGAAGAAATACTGAAGAAATGGATAGATGTAAAAGTAAGAAGGGATAGAAAGTAATTAGAAAAAGTTCTGCACAAAGTTTTGCAAAGAACTGATTGGGCTACCCAAGGTGTGCTTTTTTTTCATAATTTGGTAAATTCCTAATTTAGCGTACTTCTTGGCGCGTTTTTAAAATCGCGCCAAAGTGGCGCCAAATGCGGAATTCTCAAAGTCTTACGTCGGAATCGAGATGGCGTTTTGACCGTTGGACAAAAAACATGTTAACTGTGAAATATAGAAAAACATGAGCCGAAGCGGTAGAAATGTTAAAGAAACGGCGAAATTTTATCCGATTGACAAAAAACGTATTAAATCAGCGTTTTGTGGTAAACATTAAAATAAGAAATAGGGTAGATCTTAATTTTACTTAAAACAATAAAACTTAGATAAATATATTTAAGATTGTATAAAATAAATAAGATTTTTTTTTTTTAATAAATATACTTATATATAACATAACTACGAAATGTTGAAAAAAGGTAAGAAAATACGGTTAAATTATGACCGAAAGACAAAAAAACGCAGTAAATCAGCATTTGTGGAAGATATGAAAATAATTTTAAAAAACGTGAAAAAAGCACTAACCTTATGATGGAGGGATGTCTGTGATCAGGCGGGTAAATTATGACAATCGCGTGAAGGTAATCTCTAAACGTATCATCATTCACAATGCTTTCTTCGGCAGTAATAAATTAAAAAGTAAAATAATTAAGTAATATAACTAAATAAATTTAAAAGTAATATAATTAAGTAGTATAACTGATAAATAATATAATATTAATAAGAATTATAATATATAGATAATATAGAATTAGAATAAATCAAATATATAGTATAATATAATAAAAATTATAATTAATAATAAAATAAAAATTAATTAGAATTAAATTAAATCAAATAAAAATAGTATAATATTAATAACAATTAAAATAAATCAAAGATTAATAGTATATTATATAATTGAGAATTAAAATTCAAATATATATAGTATTATATAATATAAATAAGAAATAAAATTGAAATATATATAGTATAATATAAATAAGAATTAAAATATATATAATATAGCCTAGGCTAAAAATTAAATAATATATCAAATAAATAAGAATTAAAATATATATAGTATAATATAATATAAATAAGAATTAGAATAAATCAATCGTCAGAATAGAAACGAGATCCCCTTTCATAGTAGGGTTACCACAAAAATACGATTCTTTCGATTTTACGACTTTCCGGAACTTTTCTGGCTGGGTTACCAGATAGGCAATTTATCGCCAATTTGAATTTTTCTCAGTCGCCAAAAGTACGCTAATTTAAGATCCACCCCATAACATAATTTTTAATAAATTACTCGTTTAAAAAAATACAAGAATTAAAGTAAATGATTGAATATCGAGAAATGGACAATAGTAAACTTTTCCGATATTAAAATTAAAGGAAACAAATAAATTATTAAATTGAATAAATTAAAGCTAAATGTAATTAAATAGAAGCAAACGATAAAAATTATCTAGTACGCCAAAAGTGATCCATCTAAATGAAAATCCTGTTGGGTTCCTAATAATTTCGAATATTATAAACAAAGATGCATTCCCCGAGAATCTTTAAACACGTTTAATAAATCTGCTCCAAAGAAACAATACATGTGAACTGTGTGTGCAGACAATCGCTATGTATTAAAAAAATATCGTTGAATAGAAAAATTGGGGTAAATGATTACCGTACCTTACAGGGAAATGAATATCAACCCGCGCTGAAAGTTTTTTTTTTTTTCCTTTACTATTTGGAGCAATTTTAAATGACCTAACATCGTTGCGCCTCCAATCATTGGCTTCGTCAAAATTTCTAATCCTCAGTACTGCGTAGTACGCGAGGATGAATAGTTCTTATGGTACTTTTTGTTTTTTATCTTGTTAATGCGCATTAGTATAAAATATAAATAAAGATGTGTTGGTTTAATGTAGTGGTACGAGAATGTCTTTCATATGTCGAAAAACAAAATTCAGGAAGAATGTCAAATGAGGTGTATGTCATTTCAGCATATCTCAAAGAATTTATCCAGTGTTATGTTGTAATACCACGTGAATTGTTTGTGGTTTGTTATGAATCCAGTATAACTAAGTTTCCTAAATATGCTATCGAATTAAATACACAATACAAGAAATAAAAGCAATAAATTGATAATTTTTTAATGAAAAATAATGTTTTAATCCATTTTAAGATTTCGAATGTTTAGTCAGAATAAGTAAGATATACACCATATTTCTTGTTATCTAAACAATTTTTAAATATTATTAAATAGTCTCCATCAAACTACTGTCAAATATGTTTTTATTCCAATTTCTCCAGGATCAATAAGATCACATTCGATTTTCAAAAAAAAAATGATAAATCGTTAAATAATTTTCTAGTTGAGGAGCTGTTAAGCATTTTAAAATTATATCGGTTATCATAAACATTTAACGAAATATGTATGAAATAAATGCAGAAATTCTGCACATGTATCCAAGTTATTGGTGAATCACAACTGATTGGAAGTGAATATTTGCGTAAGGACACTAAACGCAGTTAGAGGCGCTGCAATCGATCTTTGTACTAAGATGAATTTTTTTCTCCTAGAAACAAAACAAAAATTTATGTTAAAGCTCTTAATAATATATCAGATTTTAATTTATGCAACTTCAATCAATGAAACAAAAGTTATTTTTTGACTTGAAATAATTTAAATTTGACTAAAATTATTTTTTGACTAGTTCATGAAATCGGAAATATTTCAATTTTATGTACATTATCAATAAATTTTAAAAAAATATTTAATTCATTAATATTTTCTTATTATATATTAAATTTTATTGATTAATTTGTATATTAAATATTTAAATAAAACGTTAGCTAAATTTAGATTGAAAGACAAAAACATAGAACTGTAACTCACGAAGAACAAACAAAAAAAATTGATGAGGTGTGAAGAAAGAAAAATATATAGAAACGCCATGATATATAGAAATGGCAAACGAATGGATAAATGATTGATTGATTCATAAACAGTAATAATACCTGTATATCTATCAAAAGAAGAAAATTTGGACTTATTAATGACATATGCAGCTTGGAGTTTCAGAAAACAGGAAAGGTATTTGTCTTTAAAGGTAACAGCCTTTGTATCTATTTTGGTGATCTAATTTCCAATATCAGATTTGTCTTTCACCCAAATTAACTTGTTACAACATTTTTCAAGTTGATCTCCTGCTCAAAATATTGAAATTTGTTCATTCCTGAAATATTTCGAAAATTTTTCGAACATAATTTTAAAGAACTCATATAATCTTTGAGATGAGTTTATATTTACAAATTCACTCATCACGTAAAATTACGTTTTTTGCGAACTATATTGCTAGAGCACGGCTCACGTAAAATGATTATTTTTAACGAACTATTTATTGCTACTGTGCGGATTATGTAAAATTACGTTTTCCCCAAACTATATTGCTGGAGCTCTGATACCGTAAAATTAAGTGTTTTGTGAAATATAGTGTTAGAGCATGAATCCATTAAAATTACATTTTATATGAAGGAATGCTGGATCTCACGCACTGATCGATTATAATAGATATGTGAAGGTTGGCGTCGGTATATTGTCAAGAACAACGCTTATTTTAAAATAAAATATGGTTTAAAAACATATGAAAAACTAAAGAAAAAGACGGACACGCATTTCTGCGTGCTTACACCTCGAGATCTAACCATCTAATTTCAGTTGAAGATGGCGCTGCTGTAGTGCAGCAGGACAATTCCCACAGATATACGAAAGGCTTTGATCGTGCGAATCAGTACCAAAAGGATCAAAAGAGTTACAGTGGACCTCGTAAATTGTTCTCGGTTTAATACATTTATAGTACATTAACATTATAATTTAATAAAGAACTGGAAGCATTTTAATTGACAGTTCCATGACATAGGAAGAAATTAAAGTATCGAATTTAAAACTCTTTCTTTTTTATGATATTTGTATTTTAAAATTATTCATTGAGCTTACGATTTTTTTTTTTTTTTTTTAGTCCTAAATAATGAAATTTTTTCATTTAATAGAAATATATAAATATATTTTTTTAGTCAAAAGGTTTTTATTTCCCTTTAGGTTGAAAATGAACACGGTTTTGCACATATATTTGCTTTTAAGTAAAATTTTAAAAAATAGTATTCTTTAAATATACAAAATATTTTAATCATCACGTATAAAACAATTTACTAAATTAGTGAACCAACATTTTTAAAGATGTTATTGTGTATTTTCTTTGAAAAGTTAAAATTAGAGTTATTTTATTTGAAATCGATTGTGTCATTTTTGAATAAAATTTGTGTACATTTCCCTACAAATGCTATTTGTGAAAAAAGAAAAAATGCTCAAAAAAATAACGAAAGAAAAATGTCTTACAATATTTTATACTCTTAAGTCACTCGACTATCAAATGTCTATCAAAAGTCTTGAATATGCTCGTCTACTTGTCACTTTGAATCTACCTGTCTACTAATAGTATTGAATCGTCCTGTCTACTAACAGTATTGAATATTCCCGTTTATTTAACGACATATAAATATTTGTTTCCAACTTTCTTGAATCTACCCGCCCATGAAACGTCTTGTCAGCGAAACATCGAGAATACGTAAATATAATGTTAATATCTTACATGAAATTATACAATTCATACATTGAAATTTTTTTAAAAAAATTAGTTGCTCTCAAATATAAACGGATATATTTATCTGAATGCAAAAAAAAAAAAGAAAAGAAAAAAAGAAAACGAAAAAAATAAAGAAAGTAGGGATTTTTTTTTCACTTACTTAAGAAAATATTTTCAAATAACTTTAGATATTCGAAAACTCATGGATAAAAATTATGATAAACACAAAAATACTGCCGATAATAATGTGGGAAAATAAGCATAAATTTCCATTTTTTTTTTTTTTTTTTTGTACTTTCAGATGCATTTTATTGCATTCCAACAATTTGATTCTGATACTGTAATAAATGTGATATTATTAATTCTTTCGTAGCATTAGGTTAAACACTGTTTCTTAAAATTTTAAATTAAATTAAGTAAAAGATTTCACAAATGAAACGAAGTTGGGAAATTTTAAATTATAGGAATTACTGTACTTTATCGGAAAATTTTTTTTAACTTTGAAAAAGATTTCGATGCATTATATTTCAAGTTAAATAATAAATACTTAAAATATTCAAAGTATCGTGGAACTAAGACCTCTAAATAATAGACCCTTTAATTTTTGTTACATTTTTAAGCCAAACAAGAGCAGCATGATCTATATGAATAATGAATTTGTTCCCATGTAAATAATAATAAAATTTATCAAGGGCATCTACTATAGCCAAACATTCCAATTCAGTTATACAATAATTTTGTTCATATTTTCTTAAAGTTCTAGAATGATATGATACAGGATGTAATTTACCAGAACTATCAGGTAGTTTTAAAACAGCTCCAATAGCTATTTGTAAAGCATCAAAAAACACATGAAGAGGTAATTTTGGACCATATAATTGGAAAACAGGTTTAGTTATTAATTTAGATTTTAACACTTCAAAAGATTTTTGACATTGATCTGTCCATAATCATTGTTGATCTTTTTTAAGAAGATTGTTTAAAGGTTCTCTAATTTTAAGATAACAATCAATAAATTTACTATAAACATTTACAGAACCAAGAAAACCTTGAAGTTGTTTGACATTTTTTGGAGGTTTGCTTTCAATATTATGATTATCTTGAGAGATGCATCCTTCTCTGACCTCATAACCCAAGAAATTAATTTTATCTTTTGCAAAAACACATTTTGAAAATTTTAATTTAATATTTTCTACCTGACACATGTTAAAAATTTGTCTCAGAAGATCATAGTGTTCTTTTAAAGAGTTAGAAAAAAACCACTATGTCATCAAAATAGTGACATGCAAATTTTGAAAATTTATGTTTGTTTAGGTTACTGCAATTTGTGCGATTAAATATAGCTGGTGCATTTTTAAAGGTAAAACTTGGAATTCATATAAACCTTCAGTGGTCACAAAAGCAAGTTTATGTTTATCTTTCTCATGTAGGGGTGTGTGCCAGTAACCAGAAGCAAGGTCCAGGGTTGAGAAAATTTTAGCATGAGTTAATTTGTCTAATAAAGTATCAATTCTTGGTAAGGTTCAGCATCAGTTTTACACAAAGCATTCACTTTGCGATAATCAGTGCACAACCTACTTTTTCTATTTTCATCTCTTTTATAAGCTAAAGTTACAGGTGAGGAATAATTACTAGTAGATTCTTTAATTAATCCAGCATTCAATAAGATTTTTATTTGTTTATTAATTTCCTCTTCATCAGTGGATGATGTTCTGTAAGCTCTTTGAGAAACTGGTAAGTCAGTAGTCATTACAATTCTAGGGGGTTCTATTCTAATTTGACTAACATCATATTTACTTTCAGCAAAAATATGCGAATATTCAGATACAAGAGACAACACAGAATCAGATAGTTCTTTTACAATCAAAGGTGGGAAAATGTCCTCTGAGGTACTGACTACACTGCCCTGAGGGTCTCCTGTTTTTCTGGTTTCTTTTAATACATGTAAAGATATTTGTTTTTTATTCTTAGTATGCGAATTTTTGTAATAATTCTTTCATTTTGCATTATTCTATTTTTACTACAATCAATAATTAAATTAAAAAGACTACAATCTGGGAGTCCTAAAATTATATATGGTAAATGGTTATCAATAATATATAATTTTATTTTATTCTTAATTTCTCCTATTTTTAAATATGTCTCACACATTTGTTTCAATTGGAAATTGCCATGGGCTTTTTTTACTTTTATAAGACTAGTCTTCTTTCTCTTTAATTGAAGTTTGTTGACAATATCTGCAGAAATAAGTGAGAGAGTGAATCCTGTGTCAATAACAACATTGACATTGTCACACAAAATAGGTAAATATCCGAAGTTAGATAGGCTTGGGTTTGTCAAAGTAGGTGATTTGGTTGTGAGGTGTCCGGACACTAATAATTGTCATTGTAGTGGGCCCCGAGCCTTAGTAGAGGTGTTTTGATTTTCCCTTAAATTTTGTTCAGGACTAACAGGGTTTTCAGTGCACTGGGAAACAGTTAGGCATGGGTACATTAGTCAAAAAATTAGGTGGTCTCAAAGGACATGTTTGGGACCAATGATATGCATTAAAAATGTCTTGTCCTACGCAACATGTACAGGGTAAAGGTGGCTCCCTGCTGAAAATAAGAATTATGATATGATCTAATGTTAAAAGGTGGACGATTATTAGAAAAATTTATTGGACTAGGTCTAGAGTAATTTTGGAAATTAGGCCTAAAATAGTTGGGTGGTCGAGATAAAAATGAGGTTGGTTGCCTGGTATAAAAGATGCAGGTGATCTATTAGTTATTACTTCTAACCATGGGTTCATTATTTCTGACCCAACTTGATTCAGGAGTAGATTGTAGTATTTTAAAAAGTTTAGTTACCTCTGTAAGCCATTCTGATGGGGAATTAGGTGGGTTTATGGTTACTAATTGTTTTAAATGGGTAGGCAAATCATCTGTTAAACCTTCTAAAATTAGTTGAGGCGAAAGTCCCAATTTTCTGCCAACATTTTAATTTTTTAGGAAAATAATCTGCTAAGGTCTCATTCGATTGAAATTTATGTTGAGAAAAATCAGGAACTAATTACACTGGGTTCAAGAAAGTTTTCAGTTAAAACACAACAAAGATCATTAAAATTGGTAATATCCAAGCATGGATTAATATATTGAGTTAGACGCTGAGCCCTTCAAAAAATTTGAAATATGTGCAAGTTTCTGAGCCTCATCTCTATGATTTTCTTTACATGCCTGATTAAAATGGTTTAACCACAATTCCATTTTCATCTCACTCAAAGAGAATAATAGGAATCAGGATCAAAGAGGATAATAGAAATTTCATTTTCTCATTCTGGGAGTTAATTGTTCCCTTGTCATTTTCTGAATTTTTGGGATTACTTTCACTTTCCATATCTATGTTATAATTGCTTAGTACCTTATTTGATCTTAATAACATTAACTACTTGCCGATTTTGGGTAAAATTTCGATATTAACGAATATAGACTTTTATTTCGGTTCTTCTGTAAATGTAAAATATTCTCAGTAGCATCGAGAAATATAAATTTGAAATTCTAGTTTAATGACTTCTAGATTTTTTTTTTTTTTTTTTTTTTTTTTTTTTTGTAAAAAAAATTTGTGCTAATTTTCCAAAGTATATTTTTGAGATTGAAGTAGTGTAATTATATTATGTATCTCAAATTGCAGGAAATAACCAATGCATACGATCATGAACAATATTGCACAAATGACCAAATATTTCAATAACTTTGCACATTTTCTTTACTCTTCTTCATTGAGTGGCTTTATGGGATATAGAGCAGAAAAGGCCATTATCCTCTTCACACTTCCTTGCACATCTCATTGAAATTGCTTCAAATGGCTCAGCTTTAATACAAGTAAATTTATTCGAAGACAAAATTAAACGCCATTATAGTTGTCATATTTTCTAATAAAATGACAGCTCTTTAATACGTAATACATTCTCCGCTTCTACCTTTAACAAAGTGCATCCTCAAAACATTGATGAATATAATTTTTTGTCTCTAAATGTCATCACAACTAAAAGTTAAAATACTTACAATTGATTAAAAATTTTCCCTGAAGGTTATCCTTATCATTCTTTCTTCTTCCCCTCACTCCGTAACAAACGCAAATTTCTTATGCATTCTATCATATATTTATTATTCCATACGATTATGAAGACTCGTATTATACAAACAACTTACAAAGACTCTAATCATTTGCCAATGCATCTCATTAGCAAAAAAAAAGTCTGTTTACTTCTAGAACTTTCTTCTTATGGTCCGAAATTTCACAGCCTGAAAAAAAGCACTAACAGTCCTACTATTTCAGAAAACTTCAAAATATGAAAACTAACGATTCTTTAATCTACAGTAATTACAAAACTACCATTGAACTATAAACTACATGAAACTGTCACAATAAACTTGTGGAAAAACTAAACAAATTATTTAGATTCATTCGACTTTGATGCTTTTCCATATGCAGTGTTTGATTTCAGAAACGAAAGTACTTAAGATCAATCATGAATAATCACAAAGTATGTATAACATTTTATTTATAAAATTTAATTTTCAATACAGAATGAATCCTTTTAAATTCTACAAATTGATTTTCATGCTATATGGATGTTCTTTTATGTTCAGAAACATACGTTTTCCAAAGTCAAAACAAACTGGCAGCTGAATCCAAAGTATGTATAGCTTTATAATTAAAAAGTGAAATTCGGAATCACACGTAATTGTAGAGTCATTTCTTCTTCCTCTAGCAATTAAATGAAATGGATGGGAAAATACGAGGTTCCGATTTAAAACCGATTTCATTATGAAGAGATCTTTTCTCACAGAATTTCCGCTAAATCCGACATTATCAAATCAAATCTGTTAAATGGATTACAAAGCTCTTCCGTATTTGCTCTGTAGTTTGAAGAAACTACTGATATATTTAATGTGACTAAATTAAGTGTTTATGAGAGAGGTACTTTTTTTCGAAGGAGACATATCAAGCGATTTCTTTATGCTGTAAAAATTAAATTAAAAGACAAACACAAATGCATATTAAAGTATTGGATAATATTAAGATAATTTGAAAAAAAAATGATTTTATTATGATACTGTACCGCGCTTCAGGGTTCTTGTTGATTGAGAGTCGATGAAACATTCTCTTAAAAATCTCAAGACTTTTATTCGTAGAAATTTCTACAGGATGCAGGAAATTTGAGCTGTAGATATCACAATTACACAGCTTTAATTCAGCTAATTTCACAGGAAAGAGCTTCCAAATGCAGAATTCTCTATCTCAGACAGATAACAGCTACTTGACTAGCAATAAAAAAAAATGACCGTCTTCACTACTACTGCTTCTTATGAACTTATGAAAAGCTCTACGGGTACTTAGGCGTCGTAGCTGCCTTTCATCCCGTATCTTGCTGGGAACTGCAATGTTGGCCTGATATGGTAGAAATTTTGTTGGAATAGTTCTAACTGCTTGCATTTGCTTCTTCGGAGGCAGGGTGAGTGGGGAGCCTATAGGATCGTTTGGATTCAGCTTGGAGTGGAAGGTGGGTGGCTGAGTGAAAATTTTCTTCTGTTGATGGAAACTTTTGGAGGTAGATGAGTGAATACTTTGCCATTGGTTGTCCTGGAGATCTACTACTGCTTCTATCTCGGTCGGTGGTACTTATACTTGGCTTGGCGTGAAAATCTAAGAGTTTCGCCAAGGTTTTTAGAAGGTTCTAGGCTATCTCGCTTAGTATTGGTCCTAGAGCTTCGATGATGGAACTTTCCAGAAACATCTATTTTTCGCCATATCTTGCCAAGTGATTGCCAATAATCTGGCCAAAAGGTCGCCAAATTCTTAGAAATGCCGTTTTTTTTTTTTTCTTCTTAACATCGAATGTGCGATTTTTGCCCAAACTCTTTCCGATCTGTCTGAGATATTTTAAGACAAATACAAATAATATTTACAAATTTGTAACAACATACTGCATTGCGGTTTACACTGATGGTACTACAGCATTAACATGCACGAATAAGGGACTAAGTAGGGAAATAAATAAAATTGCTCCCAACATAGTACTCCAACATTGCATGATATATAAATAGCTCTGACTTCCAAACACATTGATGTAAAATTTCTAGACATTTTACAGGATGTTCTTATTCTGATAAATTAACTTTAACACTCTTTTATTTTCAATATTCTGCAAATTGATGTGTTCTTCATATGACACCTTCCTAACTACATACCGAAAACACATAGCTCTCCCATTGCTAATTACTGGAAAATATTTTTGATGTGAGAAAGAAAGTTTTTGTTTTTATCGATGGTAAAGAAACACTTATTGGCAGGATCATTTGTTAATGGAGTTTGTCTCAAAAATTCAGTTGCATGATTGATATTTTTAAAATACTTGCAGCGGTTCGTCAACAGGCAGATTAGTCAACGATTGTGGAGACCACCAAACAGGTTCTGCGGGCGCTCCTCGCCAAAGGCAGCAACCCTGGAGCTCGCTCTACTTCACTTCCAAGAAGTGATTCATTTTTCTCTCTCTTTCGACTTGCGCACTAACTTGATGCTCGCTTGGAGCTCGTTGTACGAAGTTCAATGTTGTGTAATTAAATAAATATTAGAATGTTTAGTATGTGCCACTGTTCTTACCAAAACCCGCAGCAGTGGTGACCCTGATTGTGAATTCCACCTTGTGATTAAAATGGATTATAAAGTTTTCAACGATGTGCACGTGTCCGACAAACAAGGTAAGCTCTCATGATCTCTCTGTGTTTGGTTCAGAAATATTTATTTTAAATTAGCAATTTAACTATTTTTCTTAATTCATTATTATTAATTAATATTTCATACTTCGCGTTTCTATATTTTTCAAAAATGACTGAGAATAGTAATGCTCAACAACACGTGTCACGTGTCGCTGCTAAACTTCCACCGCTGTGGAAGCAGAATATAAAGCTTTGGTTTCTCCAAGCAGAAGCAAATTTTGAGCTTTCTGGCATTACTAATGATGTCACTAAATACAATAATGTTATTGCTGCAATTGACTCTGAAATTCTGTCGGTGGTTTCCGATTTACTGTTTGACCCACCACACGCGGATCGGTACACCACACTAAAAAACCGATTAATTCAAGAGTTTTCAGATTCGGAAAATCTACAAATTAGAAAATTGCTTTCTGAACTACAATTGGGTGACGATAAGCCGTCTCACCTCCTACGAAAAATGAAAGAATTAGCAGGCACTGCGATAAACGATGATTTTTTAAGAAACTTGTGGCTTCAACGACTCCCTGCCGAAATTCAAACAATCCTTTCCGTAAGTTCCGAAAAATTAGAAAACCTAGCGAAATTGGCGGATAAGATTGCTGAAGTTCGCGCTTCCCCGTTTACTCAAAATGTATACGCCGTTTCGGGTCGCTCCGAGCAATCGTCCGATTCTCCTCACTCCCCTTTGAATGAAATGGTTGCACTTCGAGGTGAAATCGCCGCTCTCAGCAAGCAAGTAGAACGATTGTCTAGAGACCGATCAAGGAATCGCTCTCGCACGAGGTACGGTAAATCACCTTACAGGAGCAAGACTCCCTCGCGGAGGGAGAATTACCATTATAACGATGAATTTTGTTATTATCACAACCGGTTTGGCTCAAAAGCTAAAAAATGCCGGGAGCCCTGTACTTTTGCCAAGGCTTCGGAAAACTAAACAATGCTATCGACGCCAATATTTCAGCGGCAGACGTTTCGATAGCACCACAATCTGGCCGCCTCCATATTTTTGATCGAAAAACCAATATAAAATTCCTCATAGATTCAGGATCTGATGTATCATGTTTACCAGTTTCTAAAACGAACAGAAAATTAGTCCCAGAACCCATACAACTAACAGCAGCTAATAACACAAAAATATATACGTATGGATCTAAATTATTAGATGTCGATCTTGGCTTGCGAAGAAGTTTTAAGTGGCAATTTATTTTAGCATCCGTTCCTTTCGCAATTATAGGCGCAGATTTTTTAAAGCATTTTGACCTAATTATCGACTTAAAACGACAAAGACTTATTGATACAATTACCAAACTAAATCGTTATGGTAAAATTCCCGCTGGTCTTAATACTGCGTCGATAAAGTTAAGCTCAGGAAATACAATATATCACAAAATTTTAGCGGAATTCCCTGACCTAACAGCACTTACTTCTAAAATTAAAAAAGCGCCACATAATACGATGCATTACATCGAAACTACTGGACCACCTGTCCACAGCAGGCCTAGGCGTTTAAACCCAAAATTGTACAATATTGTAAAACAGGAATTTCAATTTATGATGGAGCAGGGTATTTGTAGGCCTTCCAAGTCACCCTGGTCATCTCCACTTCATGTAGTCCCAAAAACCTCAGGTAGCATTCGACCAGTAGGAGATTATCGTAAATTAAACGCATGTACAACCCCTGATAGGTACCCGATACCCCATATACAAGATTTTTCTAACGCACTTTACGGTTGTAAAATTTTTTCAAAGATTGATATTGTACGCGCATACTTCCATATCCCCGTCCACCCGGATCATATTCAAAAGACGGCCGTATGTACGCCATTTGGCTTGTATGAGTTTCCGTACTTAAATTTTGGCCTCTGTGGGGCAGCCCAAACGTTTCAGAGGTTCATGAATGAAATTAAAGGTGAACTCAAATTTTGTTTTGTTTATTTGGATGATATTCTGATTTTTAGTAAAAGCGAGGCTGAGCATAAGACTCACGTTCGTGCGGTATTCCAAAAACTCCAACATTACGGGTTAACAATTAACACTTCTAAATGCGTTTTCGGAGTATCAGAAATTTCCTTTTTAGGACATCTCGTAACGCAGCAAGGAACAAAACCATTGCCTGATAAAGTTGAACCAATATTAAATTATCCAAAGCCTAAAACAATAAAAGAACTTCAACGATTTCTTGGAATTTTGAATTTTTTTCGCCGATTTTTACCTAACGTAGCCCAACACCAGATCGCTCTAAGTGAATTTTTAAAGGGCACTAGAAAAAACGACAACAGGGTAATCGAATGGACTACCCAAGCCGAACAGGATTTTTGTACTTGCAAAAAATTAATTGCAGATGCGACTCTTTTGGCACATCCGAAACCAGATGCAGAATTGATACTGCACGTAGATGCATCCGACTTTGCAATCGGAGGTGCATTGTTCCAAATAATCGATAACGAACCCCAACCTCTCGCGTTTTTCTCTAGGAAATTATCCCAAACGGAAAAAAATTATAGTGCTTATGATCGCGAACTGCTAGCTTCATATGCTTCCATTAAACATTTTATTCACATGCTTGAAGCTAGGGATTTCAAATTATTTACCGATCATAAACCATTAACTCACGCCTTTAAACAACGTTTAGATAAATGCTCACCACGACAAGCCAGACAGCTAGATTTCATATCCCAATTTACGACAAATATTTGCTACCTCCCAGGAAACGAAAACGTAACAGCGGATAGCCTTTCCAGAATAGCTTCTATCGAAATGCCCAACCCTATCAACTATGATGAGATTGCAAAATCGCAAGAATCAGATTTAGAGCTTCAAAATTTAATTAATAACCCTCAAGGATTACAGTTGAAGAAAATTGTTATGCCAAATTCTGACATCCCTTTATTTTGCGACTTATCTACAGGAACTGCTAGACCTTATATCCCAAAGGATTACCGCCAGCGGATTTTCAGTCAATTGCACAATATGTCTCACCCCGGTATTCGAGCTACTACAAAATTAATTCGCTCACGATTCGTGTGGCCATCAATAGGTAAAGATTGCTCTGCTTGGTCTAAATATTGTATACCGTGCCAAAAGGCAAAAGTAAGTAGGCATACCAAAACTCCATTAGGCTCTTTTCCTGACCAAACACGGAGATTTGACCATGTGCACCTTGATATCATCGGACCTTTCCCACCGTCAGCTGGAAATTACTATTGTCTTACGATGATAGACCGTTATACATGGTGGCCGGAAGCCATCCCGATACCAGATATAACTGCGGAAACAGTGGCAAGAACTTTCTACAACCATTGGATAACACGTTTCGGTTGTCCTTCACGCATAACAACCGATCAAGGCCGCCAATTTGATGGTTCTCTTTTTAAAGCACTAGCCTGTCTACTAGGAATAAAGAAAATTAGAACGACGGCCTACCATCCTCAATCGAATGGCTTAATAGAAGAGTTCCACCGCCCTTTAAAAGCCTCTTTAAAAGCTTACAACACGGCGCAATGGTCATCCGCCTTACCAACAATTTTGCTTGGTTTTCGAACTGCTTTTCGAGACTCCATTCAAGCAACAACGGCTGAACTGGTGTATGGTACCACCCTCCGACTTCCAGGAGAATTTTTTCATCCTACGCCTTCCGACATTCAGCCAAAGCAACTAGTGGAGGATTTAAAAGAACATTTCTCTCATATCCGACCACGACCTACTTCGAATCATGGAACAAAAACAGTTTTCATCCATCCCGATCTGAAAACATCAACACATGTTTTTGTCCGACATGATGGCGTAAAGAAACCCCTCCAAGCACCTTACGACGGACCCTTCAAAGTGTTGCGGAGAACGGAGAAAGTCTACGACGTGGACATTTCTGGTCGTAAATCCACCCTGTCATTGGACAGACTAAAACCAGCTTTCGTCGCAAATAATAGTGACTTTCCAGAAACAGACTTGCCTCCACCTAAACAAGACATTACAACCACGCGTTCTGGACGGATTGTTCGTTTTCCAGAACGTTTCGTATCTTAAAGATACTGCGGGGGGAGTGTGCAGTGGTTCGCCAACAGGCAGATTAGTCAACGATTGTGGAGACCACCAAACAGGTTCTGCGGGCGCTCCTCGCCAAAGGCAGCAACCCTGGAGCTCGCTCTACTTCACTTCCAAGAAGTGATTCATTTTTCTCTCTCTTTCGACTTGCGCACGAACTTGATGCTCGCTTGGAGCTCGTTGTACGAAGTTCAATGTTGTGTAATTAAATAAATATTAGAATGTTTAGTATGTGCCACTGTTCTTACCAAAACCCGCATCATACTTAACGAACGCATTGGAAAGAATTTAGAACTGTAGAAGGAAGCTCAATTGTGATTGGATACTCTGGGGATGAACTATCGGAGAGGAGCAACCACATTGTTCCTTTCTTTTCATTGAGAGAGGAGGAACTTCAGACAGCAGTGAACCACTAAGCCTAAAATTCCGCCCTTTTTTATCACGCCGAAAGGAGATTGGACTCAGTTCCTCTCCTTCGCTCGTCTTGAAGCGCCTTCGCTTCAAAGCAAGCTCAACGGCCGCTTCCTCCGTCTTACAGTCGGACACGACAATGAGTACCATGGACTCGCCACCTTCTTGAGAACAGAGGGTGCCGAGTTCAAGTCCTACATGCTTAAATCCGACAGGCCTTTGAAACTCGTAATTAGAGGCCAACCATCCTCCACTGATTTAGACACCATTAAGCAAGAAATTGAGAGTAAAGGTTTCCAAATACACAAAATTTCCCGCCTCAACAAGTTTCAATCAAAGGCTTCCATGTCTTTGATTTACTTCCAGATTGTTAACAATCTGAATGCCAAACAGATCTGCTAGTTCACAGAGATGTTCAGCACTCAGATAAGCATATAAGTTTATCGGGGTACTAAGTGCCCCTCTCAATGCTGGAGATGTCATGGATTTTTCCATTCTTCTGAGGTTTGCTATCTCCCTATTAAGTGCGTCAAGTGCTCAGGATCTCACAGGGCAAGAGATTTTGAAACTCCTTTGCAATGTGCAAATTGTGGTGAGGAGCATACAGCAAAATGTCGCCAATGCTCCAGATACCCCAAGGGCAAAAATTCTTGCCCTAGAAATAATTCAAATAATAACCCAAATAAAAGAAAAAATAATAAAAAATCGCCCCTCCCCGAAAAAAGGGTGACAAATTCAGTTACCAAGAACCAACATCCTGCAGAAAGTTATCGAGAGGCTACGCCCCAAATTTCATACTCCCAAATTGTTACCGGACAAATCCGAGAGCAACCCGTTACTCGTATTCCAAATTCTGTGTCCAAATTCTGCGAGGGGGGCCTCGCAGCAGCAGAAATTTCGCTGAAATTTTCCGAGCTGTTGGGGTTATCGCGAGTTATATTCTAATGTTGACGAGCAGTTATTTGCTCGGACATTCAGGGAGTGTCTCCCTGCCATCCACCAGATCAAAGCGGCTGACATCAAGGCCTACGTCACTCTTAAGCACGGACGTGCTTATCGCGCTCTCCCCCAAAATTAAAATTCAATAGTGACGTGCACGACATTTCAATTGGTTTCTGGAACATAAATGGTTTGCGTCCCAAAATTAATGAAGTTAGAGATTTCGTCACAGAGCATAATTTTGATCTGTTCGAGCATAATTTTGAGCTCCAGACGGGGCAAGAACCCCAGATCACCAACTATCGTCTTTACAAAGACGATAGAATAACTTTAACTCCTCATATCGACGGAGGCATCTGTATATACTGTAAACGCAATTATGAACATTGCAGAGTCCTCTTACCGAGGGTGCAATATTCGGATGCTACTGCTATTGAAATTAAAAATTAATAATTACCCTCCGCTGCGAATAGTTTCTGCTATGTTCGTAGTACCCCATTAAATCATTGTCGTTTTCTGAAGGAGGATTTTATTAAAATTCTAAATTCTGGCCAAAACGCGATCATTGCTGGAGTGCTTGTCATAAAGACTGGCACGAAACAAGATAAAATCCTTTCAGCCATAAACTGAAAAATTTAATAAGCAGAACGCCAAATGTTAGGGCTGTCGCACCGTACACCCCTAAACATTTGAACTCTCTCTCCAGACCGAGAGTGAGAGACTCTATTATTCATCTTGCTATTCTTAAAAAATATTTCTTTTAATCATGATATCAGAGTCATAAATGATCTAAGTTCTGCTCATTTTCCGATAATTTTAACTCTGAATATTAACTCTGCTTTTATCAAAATTTCTGAGCAACTTTCTACCAATTGGGAAAATTTTAGATTTATTTTAAATTGTAAGCCCTTCCCTATTCCTGAATCCTCCAGCAACGCTGATATTGAAAATTTAATAGGCAAAATTGGTGATATTATCTCCGAGGCATTAGTGACGTCCTCAAAATCAAAATTTAAACCACCTCCTCTTCAACTCCATATCGAAATTAGAACCAAAATTCGTCACAAGAACTATGCATTGAGAGTTTGCCAAAGAACTAGGGATCCGGCTATTAAAATTAAACTCCGTGCACTCAGTAATGAGATATCAAGAGGTATTAAACCCTTTTCCCAATCTAGATGGGAAAAACACATTGAAGGCCTCTTGCCTGGTACAAACAAACTTTGGAAGGAAACCTCCCGACTCAGAAAGCCTTTTCGTACCATTCCGCTCCTTTCAGGGTGCCCTAGGCAGTATTGCTGTAGCTCCCGTTGAAAAGGCGGATGCTATAGCGGACAGCCTTCAGAAGCAATTTGAACTCAATGCAGACGAGAATATAGATTCTCAGAGCACACAAAAAGAAGAGTCCAACGACTTTTGGTCTCCCCCACTTGTCTAGACCAGGAACCAATCCAGGCTAGTGAAATTATGGACTTTATCAAGAAAACTAAAATTATAAAGGCACCGGGATTGGATCTAATTTCTAATTGCATCCTTAAAAATATCCCCTTAAAATTTATTTTTCATTTCATTGCTCTTCACTTTTTAAAGGAGAACTGCTACTTTCCTAAGGCTTGGAAGATTCCCGTGATGGTCCCCATTTTCAAACCGAATTATGATGAAGAAAATCCTCAAAATTATCGTCCCATATCATTACTCAGCTAGCTGAGCAAAGCTCAAAGAAGTCGATTTCGTCTTCGAACTGAAACTGACAAAACACATTTAAATAAAATCAACAAGTTAATCAGAACAAAAATAAAAGAAGAAAAAACAAAAGTTTGGACTTCAACACTTTCTTCACTTGACTCAGAAAGTGGTTCTCTCTGGGGAGCTGCAGAAAAGGAAAGAAATGCTCATATATCTTGGCTCTTACAGGGCTCACAAGTATCGCACTAAGTGAAAAAGACAAATCACAACTACTCGCTGATTTTCTCCAAAAGCAGTTTCATCTAAATGACATACACCAATACACGACAGGACAATAACACATATCGTTCACGGATATTTTGCAAATGAAAACAATATTAAGAATACTTCTCCCCTATCCCCCTGTAAACCTTCAGAAATAATTAAATATATCAATAAAATCAAAATTAACAAATCACCGTTCTAATTAGCAGTCTTACAATTAATAATATAATAGTAGCCGTATGCTAGAAATCGGTCATTCTCCTAATCAATGGAAGACGGCCTCGGTTGTACCAATTCTCAAACCTGGAAAGAACCCAACCTCTGCAGAAAATTATAGACCTATATCCTTGCTTCCAATTCTCGGAAAATTAGCAGAAAAATTATTCTCACTAGATTAAATGACCACTAGCAAAAGCACAACATCATAATCCCTGAACAGCACGGCTTTATGCCACAACTCTCCACTACCCATCAACTAATGCGAGTAACAAAATTCATCCAATCAGGACTTGAAGGTGGAGAAAAACAAGGAGGGTCTTCCTTGACATCCGGAAACCATTCGACCGTGTCTGGCAGATGGGATTAATGCATAAATTTAATAATTATAAAACCCCATCCAACCTAATAACTTTATTAAACTCATGCTTAGAAAACAGAATTTTTTTCGGTAAAAGTTAAAAATACATACTCAACTAAAAGAAACATAAGCTCAGAATTCCACAAAGGATCAACATCCTACGAGCCACCACCTTCCAATGTTGAACGAATCTGCAAAACATGACAACATTTATCTGCATTCACTGGAAGACATAGCAATCCTTGCAAACACTGAACTGTAAAGTAATCGCGCATCACTTATCATCAGACACACATGTTGAGACTCTCTCCAAATGGAAATTGCCCTGAAGAATTTCCAAAATGGAGCCGTCTTCTTTGCATGATCAGGAAAAAACCTAAACCAAAATTTTCATTGGTATGAGCAAATCCCTTTGAGTACCTCAATCTAGCCAAATATCTTAGGCGCGTTCTAGATAAAGGTTTCACTTTCAAACACCACACACATATCTCATGAAAAATTCCAGCTAGCCGTGAAAAAATTTATCCCCCTAATTTGTCGGAATTTAACAATACATATTAACAATAAAAGGCTTGTCTATACGCTATTTCTGCGACTCATCCTGACCTATACCTGCCCAATTTGGAATCAAGCTGCTCAGACTCACGATAATAAAATTGAAATTCGGCAAAATAATATTCTTAGAATGATCGCATGAGCTAGATAAAATGTCAATAAAACTCAAGAACATTATCTCTCAGAAGATACGGAAAATTACCTACTATGAAATTCAAACCTTTTCGAAGAAGGATGAGATCAGCGTTCTTTTTGTACGCTGACGGGACTCCAAATAGACTCCAAACAACCTAGCAAAGCAGTGCTATCAGATATCTATCCTTCAGAACATTTTTGGACAAAACTGCCATGCATCGTCACCCATTGGCAGAAACTCACCACTTTCCCTAAAAAACAAAGTGCTTCTGTACAAACAAGTTCTTCGCCTTAATCATCTTATGCTGCCCCGTTTGGGGGCTTCGGCCTCAACCACCCATAGAAAAAAAGTTTAAGATGTCAAAATAAGAATCTAAGAATTGTGATAAATTCCTGAGTACATCAGAACTCATTATTCAACCCAGACTTAAATATTGATTCCACTGAAGAGTACATCACCAAGCTGTCCATGAAATGTTTTTCACCCCATCTTAAACATCTAATAATGAAATTATCAGGGCTCAAACTATTTTCATCCAATCCTCATTCAAAAATTCTAATTTCAGCCCTACAAAGAAAACCAAATGGATCTCTTCCTTACCTCCATAGTGATTCTCATTGTTTTGTCTAACAACTTCTTTCTCGAAGGGATTATAGCATCTCCATTTGTATTTGTTCATATCTTATATCACTCTCATTGTGTTGATAGCTCTGAATGGTGATCACGTCCCTAGATTTATCCTCTATTGCTTCATCCATAATTCCAAATACTTCTCGCTTAGGGGTTCACCTGCTAGACTTTCATTCACCACTTGTTCTACATTCCTTCTGAAGGCAAAAGCCTTGACTCGCTGACGCTTGTCAATCATCTTATGTATGTATGCTTGAGCCGATGTTCTATGGCGAACGAGATATAAGGGATTCCCTCAAACATTTTAAGACTTCCAAAGATGTAGCACCAACTTTGTCACCAAATGAATTTTAGAACGGTTTAGAGTAATTCCAAATCCCAACTCCAAGATTAAAACTATAAATGAACACATCTAGAATTTCTAAGATCACGGCTACTTAAAATCACATTTCTCTTGAGCCAATTTTCTCACCATAGGATGTCACGTCTCACGATATAAATGAGGCCCGAAATACCTCGTTTCCCGCACAAAGCTCCAGACTCATCAGCTGAGTAGCTGTTGCTACGTGGACAGCAACAGTTTCACCCTGTAGCTCCTCAACTCTGCACGGAAAACGCTGATTTCCGTGGTTCTCTTTTCATTAAGAATTCGATTACCCAATTTATTCATTTTAACGCTTCCTAATTTAAGAGTTTATTTTAATTATTCATGTTTCCTTTTCTTAATTAAATTTTAAAATTATGCAAATATCCATTTTTAATCATGGGAAATTGGTAAACTAATCAGGTTAAATCTTAGACTTGGAATTAAAAGCCCTAGAGCTGGATCTCCAGTAAAAAACTCACTACGAGACTGAGTCCTGTCCTTCTTGATTCTCCAGGTCCATTGTTATATCTAATTCACTCTATGAGCACACATTGTCCAATGGCAATGCGAGCTTTCATAACTTATTCTCCAAGTTTGTTACGGCAGTCCTCACTTTATTTTAACTATGCGAAGTTAACATGTCCAAGGAATCGCTTACTTAAATCTGTTTCTTAGCCGATTTTTTTTATACCTTTTCGAGATATTTTTTAGTTCCCCGTGAACTACGTATCTCTAATTCTGACCCTGGTCCTGTGCAATTAGACTTTTTTTTTACGAACTCTCCAGTGATTTTCATCATTGAACCTATCCACGTGGTACTGTTACCTCAGTCGGCGACATCGCCATCTTGTCCTGGATTACCACTGGAAAGGGATGCTTCTATCAATCAAGGTGAGCCTCTATCTTTCTTTCTGCCCCATAAGTCTGGAGACACCATATAACCACCTAAAGCCAATTGTAATAATTCCTGAACCTTACTTTATTTATTGTAAAACTTAACCAAATGCCCACCCTCACAGTTCAACAGACAATTTTAAGCTAATTGTCTAATTGCAATCTTAATTGTGAGTCTAGTTGACTGTCTTCCACTAAACGGAAGAACTAAAAATGGACCTGATTACTTAGGCAATTTGACATGCTTGAGAATGTTAACCCCACTATCGCCAACTCTCAAAACTTCAGCAAAAGGGGCCATTTGGAATTTTCGAGAACAAATGGAAAGAAAAAACTTCGCTGAAACCGTTTGTTTACCTAGTTTAGCAAACCTTTGTTATGTGAAGAGACCTCTATAGACATCGAGTGACGATGAACTACACCTGACTCCACACCCACCTAACCATCCTCTACTCCCAGCCAGACAAGAGAAAAACTCCGAAAAAGAAACAGCAGGAACCTTGCCTTATGATCAACGCGACGGCTCACCATTGCACCTCCACTGCTCCAACACCAAGGTGCAACACAACTTCAACTCCAGCAACCCAAACTACCTCAGCACCCTCCTATAAATACAATGTTAGAGTAACTCTACAGCACTCCCTCAATGAACTTCTAAAACATACCGAACCCTGATGAACTCTCCGCCCGTTGGAACAAGCTCTAAAGATATCCCATAGACTCAGATACGCATTTATCACTACGACGAATTAGTGTGAACACCCACAACCAGACCTTCACCTATCAAGCTCTAGTGGAAAGGAAAATCATTATTAGAGGATCCATGTTGACATGCTCAGTCCGCAAAATTGATGACCTACAGCAAGAACTTTAAAATCAACGAGTGCTTCATGCTCAACAAGCCCTGACTCCCAATGCCTCTCTTCCTGGTTTCCTTCTGAAATCAGGAGAAAACAAAAATATTTACAAACATTGCAAATCGATCAAGTAATTAGAATTGAAGCCCTGAAGAAAAATTTGGACCTCCACATTACTACAGGAGGTCAGGGTTCTTCCCATAACTAACTGCACTGCTACAGACCACTAAATGCGCTGGGAAGAACCTTACCAAGCTCTGCCACAACCATTGATGAACTCGCCCAAATGCTACCTGGAGAGGAGATCACCCAGCAAACTTCCTAAGATGCTTCCAAGAGCAAAAATAAACAAAGTCTAGTGAAGACAAAGGCCAGAATTGTAATCACTGCTCACTCATTACTGCACTCCTCCGTTATCAACATATGAAGAAAGAATGGAAGAGCAAGCAGGCCCTCGTCCAGGTACATGACCCGGTCACCTTGCAAGCAGCCCTCATCCAAGTACAACAAGCCCAGTCTGCCACACCAGCCCCAGCAGTGCCTATCTCTATTGCCCTTTCCCCACCTCAATATTCTCATCTCCCTCACTCTCTAAGCTGTCTGCTCAGCTCAAAGCCCCATAAGTCCAATATCAATAAGTAGTATCAATCATTCATCACCAATAAGTATACACGGGGATGAAATCGAAAGTGAAAGTAGTAGAATATTTCATAAAAATAATGATCACCCTAGCGCTATCTGTCAGCTAGATATAGACACCAAGCGAGAAATAATTAGTAAGGAAATTAGATGCTGGCTTTGCTTACATAAATTCTGTAGAAAAAATAATTGCTCGAATAACGTTAAAGGCGGCTATTGCAATTCAAAGGTCGCACAACCAGGCATTCTGCTTTGAATATCATAAACCTCTTCCCTCAGCAACGAAGGCTAATTCGGACAGTATAGTTTGTAACATTACACATGGCCACTCAGAAATATTTTTGCAGATAGCTGCTATGGAACTTAGGGAAATTATTTAATTACGAGAATAATTTTTGACGGTGGCAATCAAAGAACGTTTTTAGAGTCAAAATTTGTGAGATAACTAAAATTGCCTGTTATTGAACAGGGAATACTAACAGTTTGCACATTTCAATCGGAATGGCCCGCAAAATATGTTTATTCGAAAGTTAGGGTTAGAGTTAAAAGTTCAGTTAGCAATAAAGAAATAATAATAGAGGCATTGGAAACAAAACAGCTTTCTAGTGCAAATATTAGTAAATAAGGGAAAAGTTTGAAAATCTGGGATTCGCGTTAGCAGATGTTCCTGTAGAAACCACCATATAGTCCGGACCTAGTACCAAGCAATACCATATTTCCCTTGCATTCCAAAACTTTCTTTGTGGTAAGTAATTGGCCTCATAAGAAGATTGTGAATAATTCGATATAAAAACCAACGTTTTTAAAAACAACGTTTTTATATGGTGGCAAAGTTTATTAGAGAAAATTATTGAAATATTAGTTAAAACTGTTAGTTATTTTTAACTTTAAAATTTACTTAAAAAGAGACATTTGTGAGAGTATTAAAAAATTCATAATACTCATAAAATCAAAACATGCATTTGAAAGTTTGTAAGTCATTCTATTAAAAAAAGAATGAGAACCAGAATTCAGAAAAAATTATTGTGATAAGGCATGGCGCCAAATATTGGAAACTTTCTTTCTTGCGAATGATTACTGACAAAAAGTCAGCAACCCTTACTATCTCGGAGATAGTAAAGGGGAGATAGTATCTCCCCTTTGTAGGTACAAAAGGTTTACGATACCGCATGCTGCGTGGGGAGTGCCCGGTGCTCCCAGAGGGGAAAAGAAATTTTTTCCTCAATCCTAAAAGCGCCGAGAGGAAAGAATATTTTGACTTATTAAAATTATTGAAATATTAGTTAAAACTTGTCGCAAACGTCTAAATATTGCATTGTTAGGCGAGTACGAACGATTCCCAAAATTTCAAAGCTCTAGCTTGATGGGAAGTTGGTTAAATTAACGATCGAAAATTTGATGACACACACTCTCTCACACACACCAAGTGAAATTCAGAAAAACGTTGTAAAATGAGGGGCATTATGAAGCAACATTTTAAATGGCAGTTTTAATTACATTTAGCTAAAATATACTAGTTAAATTTAATAATTTATCGTTAGTTTGAATTTTAATTACAAGTAGCTTAAATATGTTCAGTTTAATAAATGATCCTTTTCTTTAATTTTAATTACATGTAGCTTAAATGTATTGAAATTAAAAATTTATCGTTCCATTTAATTTTGGTATCAGAAAAGTTTACTATTGTCCATTTCTCGATATTTTATCGTTTACTCTAATTCTTATATTTAATTGAGTAATTTAATAATAATTACAAAAGAAAGCGCATCTTGGGTGGCTATATCTGTTCTTTGCAAAACTTTGCATGGAACTTTTTAATCTTGAATTTTCTACTTTTTTTTTTTTTTATTAAATACCTTTATTTCTTTGGTACAAGAATTCGCACAGTAAGCACAACTGACTATGCCGCCTCTACTTTATCATCTTTAAGATACCTGAGTCATGAGTATAAGCTTATGCCCAGCTGGCACTTGATAAAACATGCGATTGTTGTGGTGGTCTCAAGTTTAAATCCAACATTCCACATTTCTAAAATTTTAAGAAACTGAAAGAAAATGTTATCGAAAATTTTAAATATTGGAGGGTTAAGTGCTGAAATAAAAACGTGACTAAATATTAAAATAATAAGACTGATAAAATAGTGCTCACAGAATTTCAGCCGTATCTATAGAGAGACGCATAGAGACAAAATTAACTCATGAGGAAAAGAATACATTGATTTAGTCCTTAAAGCATTGTACTATTCTTTAAAAGTAAAAAGAACAGCTTCGGACTCTTAATAAATTACGTTGAATTTAATTTCGTAAAAATATCGTTATATTCAGAAACTTACATCAAATGATACAATAACTTAAGTATTATGAAACTACCACTAGTTTTTATTACTTCTTTTAAACAAAAGCTTTGCTTCAACTAATCGAATCATACTTACCTGGCACTGGAGTTATCCTTGATCAAGAAGGAGGATCTCCCGAGCAGAGGCCATCCATTGCACTTCGGTTGGCTGACGTTCGCCACATCCGCAAACAGCGGTTGCTTGGGGTGCACAATTTTTGGTAGCGGGGCTGCGGGTTCGCGGCCCCTGCGCAATAAAAAGAATAGATACTTACGCGTAACAGTGGCTCACAAATAGTGTGGAATACGTATATCTTGCTAGCAGTAATCCGACGAATTTCGTATCCATTACGAACGAGGATGTGTACTGCCTTTTCTTTCATGTTATTCCTTTTTTGTAACCTATGCCCATTGCATTTTAGTCTAAGGCCCTCAGCGAAACCACCAGTTTTTTTTTTTTTTTTTTTTTTTCTGTTGCAATTCGTTTCGCCGACTAAGGTAATTTTTAAATTCGCCAACTACATTTATTCGTGGTTTGACAATATGCCTTTATCCTGGCTACAAAAAATTACTAAAAGGCAAGTTTTGTTATATTTGCCTGTTTACAATTGTCTCGTGTTGAAATCAAATTTCATACATGGGTCGAATTTTTTAATACGCTCGTTTTGAAGACTTCTAATATTTTAAGCATAATATTCTATTATAAATTGGTTTAACCCACTCTTTGTTAGGAAGGCTGCTAGTACGGATTTTGTCAGAGATCTTCATGACACGCGCCGACATGTACACGTTTTTCTATTAAATTTGTTTCTTAATTAAATTAGTTTGTTGATTACTTTCGACGATTTGTCTTTGACGCAGAACTACCAAACACACGGCACTGGACCATCAGTTCAATTATTGATCAAAATATTGGTGCATGCTGCCCAAGAACAAAATGGATATTGAAATCGTTGACTATCGTAAGAGAACTTCTTATCGAAAGAAAAACAAATGTGTCTCAAAATTGGAAAAAAAAAAAGCCAGTGGGTCTAGCCTATGGACCGCATTTTAAAGGTTTTTCCTGGAGTTGATGTCCTATTCAGAAAAACCTGCAGTGACAGGATGAAAATTAACACTCTGATCTTATGCTTTGAATTTTAATCCCATTTAAATCTTTTTGCTAATTTTATTTCAATATTATAGATAATACCTAATTGAAGATTTAATTTGTTGTATTTAAATAGCATTGTCTCTTACATTTGAAATTTGGTTTTCTGTAAGGTAAACTTCATCGAAGTTTAAGTAGAAATAATGGTTAAGCCCCTCTCATTGCTAGAGGGCGCTGTTAATGCAGATTTTTGTTCTGAGATCTTTGATACTCGGGTGTTAACTTTTACCCGTTTTTTCCATTACATTTGTTTTGTTTTATTGATTTGTTGTTGATGAAGAAATGTTTTAACGTGACACTCAACCGTCCTGATGCTTCGATTATTGACCAATACAACATGCATAAGCAATTTGTTCTAACATCACATCGTAATAAAAATAGCTATCGTAAAATATATGAGAAGAAGCGAATACACAAAGAAAAAGGAAAGATTAAAAAGCTATAGGCTCTTTTGCAAAGAAATGTTTCAATTGCAAATGTAAAAAGTTATAAATTTTCAAAAGGATTACTAACTTTTCATGAAGATAACGTCTATCATTCGGTATCTTGCGATTGCTGCGCCTCTAGTGTCTCAAGAAATTCCCAACGACCAACAGTATTTTACGTTGGCGTTGAGTATCGACCGTCGCCCAGAGCGCTATTCTTGTATGTTTTTTGAAATATTGGAATGATGCAGTTTTCATTTGGGATAGTTGAATCTAGAAAAAGAGCATTTTGAAGAGAGAAAAATTGTGGCCTAAAGAAATTTTGAGTATACGAATCTCCTTTGGCTCAGAGGTGAATAACTCTGAAACTGCTATTGGCCGCCCTTGTGGTGTGAAAATTAAATAAAAATTGTGTGGGAGTGGTAAAATGTAATTTATAATATTGAGAAAATGAAATCTTAAGAGATAAAACAAAAACAGCACTAGAAAAAAAATTAAATAAATATATATAGCAGTATAAGTTGTAGTATTTAAAATAGTGGTGTTTAATTTTTCATCATCGCTTAAGGCTTCAACAGTAGCTTAGAAATGATAAATTCATCGAAAAGTACTTTTTGCCTTTTGTTGCTTGTATTTTTGGGAGATTAATTAATAGACCTGGTCGTAGGGAGAAGATTTCTGCGAGGCCTTTTAGCTGGTCTATAGCTTCTATGACATTGTTAACAGGATTTTGGTTTTTATTTTGGTGATAGTAACGTGGTGCATTTTTATGCGATGTCGGAATTTCATTAGTAGGCAGCGCCATCTGTAAGGATGAAGCTACTGTTTGTGTGAAAGTGACAATTTCTTTGGAGGTATTGTTTTTATTAAGTAAACCTTTAGGGGTGGGTGGGAAGTGTTTGCATCCTTTGTTTGAAGCAGAGTGTCCTTTGGTGTTGCAATTTATATGTGTGTTTCTTCAATTTTATCTTTAATTTGGTAGTTGTGAGTGGGATGGGCACCGGAACATTTTAAGCATCTTGGAATCATGTGGCAGTTTTAAGAGCTGTGATTAAATTTATTGCAGTTGTAACATTGTGTTATTTTTATAGCTATCTATTGTGTTTCAAATGTAACATATTTTGTTTAAATGAAAGATTTTTTTGGTCGGTTTCATTCCTGGGTAAGGTAACCTTGAAGATCGGTAGGGAAACTTTGTTCGCCTATTGGTTAATCGAATTATGTGTAGATATTGAATCTGAATTCTTTTCATATATTTATTTAAAAAATTCTTATAGACATATATTAATTTTATGCGAATTTAAGTTTAACCAATTACTGTGTTTATAATTGCCAAATATAATTTAAAATTTATTGAAATTCAACTAGTATATTAAATCCATAATGTCATGTATTACATTTCATAAATCATAACATGTTCAAAAAACTCTAGTGTGCTTTTGTTAATTTCCTGATTTATATAATTAGAAGATCATCATATCGGGCAAATATTATATGGAGTTGGACACAATATCAATGGTCCATTATGAAGAAAAATTAATGTATAATGGGAACAAACTTCCTGATATATTTGATCAGAGATACCTTGTTTTCTTATAATTAAAAGTTATATCCTCCAACCCAGTTTGGAGACATTTATATCCATCTAGTAGAAAGAGAATGCTTGTACACTAGAGAGAAGTTTGCTATAATGTTTCAGCATTGTTTGTTGTAGAGATATCAAATAAAGAGGAGAACCCTTTACCAATATCTGTGCCTTGTCTGTGGAATAAAACTGGCGAGAAAGTATGTTAAATGAAATAGTTAGAAATTAGAGATTCATTTTTAAGTGAGCATATAATTCTAAAAAATTCTGCATATATAATTTTTTATTATGAAATACTTAAGAAATATGTGTATTTATTATAACCAACACAATATAAAGAAATTTTTTCTTCAGATGTAAACTTCTGTCAAAAAAATGTTTTCCATATATTTATCCTCACTTGCATATAGAAAATTGCAAAATTTTATCACTTTGTTAGAAATGTTACAAAAAGATTAAAAAAATAAGCCATTTAAAGTTTTCTATGTAATGCGTGTGGATGATGAATTTTTCTCAGAACATAAAGAATATTGATTTATTGCAATACCAGGTTGATCCTATATCAATTGCTTTCATGAATTTTTGTCGGAAAAGAAAATGCTTGAAAAAAACATTTGAAAATCAGTATTGCCATCTGAAGAGGCATGTACAATTTTTATAGAAACTATCTAGGTAAAGATATAAAAATGATCATTTAAATCCAAATTATTTTGCATTTAAAATTTATAAAAGTAGATACATTTCTGTGGAACAATTTTTTTTAATCAGATCATGTAATGAAATGTTGGATTTCTTATCATTCATGACCTGATTGCTTAAATGTTTAAAAGTCATGCTTTTGGCATTAGCTAGAGTATGTTCAGAAAAACACTACATATTTTGAATAAAATACTTATTTGAATTTTAAGAAATTTTACTGAAGTAACACATTATATATATATACTAATAATGTTTCAGAAATATCAGCCTGATGCAGTATAACTGGAACTACTATTAAATGATGAAGAAACATCATGTGCCAGCAAAACTGAGCATCAGGAAAACTGTCACCAACTTAACATTACAGAATTGATCAGAGCTAAATGTTCTGGAATTTTTTTTAAAAAAAGTCAGAATGGCCATTCAATACATTTTAAAATCATTGAATTGCTTATTGTCAGATGAAGCAGTTAAGGATATTGAATCATCTACCAAAGACCAAGCAGTCAGTGCAAAGTGGAATCACCAAAGAAAAGGAAGAGTAACATCTTCCCTTTTTGGAAAGGTTTTACATTGGAAAACAGGCCAAAAAGGTTTGGAAGCCCAGAACTTAGGGAAATATTTTTCTGATGCAGCCATTGAACAGGGGCTAAACAAGAAGTTGTAGCAAAAGAACAGTTCTTGAATTATCTTTCCAAGCAGCATGGTAATGGAATGTTCAAGCTATATGGACTGATGAAAAATAAAGAAAACATTTTTCTTGAGGCATCTCAAGATAGCCTTATTGTATGTGACTGCTGCGAAATGGCCCGTGTAGAAATAATATGCCCAGCTAGAGGTAAAGGACTGGCTGTAGATCATATTCCCAAGAAGAAAAAAAAAAAAAATTTTTTTTTAAATTAACAAAAAATTTTAAAAAAAAAAAAAAAAAAAAAATCATGTCAATTTTGATCAGGTTTGAGGTCCAATGGAAATAAGTTAACTTAATAAATGTCTTTTTGTCACATGCACAGCCAAAGATTT
This sequence comes from Nephila pilipes, assembly GCA_019974015.1. Classification (NCBI taxonomy): domain Eukaryota; kingdom Metazoa; phylum Arthropoda; class Arachnida; order Araneae; family Nephilidae; genus Nephila; species Nephila pilipes. The sequence goes on along the minus strand of BMAW01038362.1, from coordinate 5,928 downwards.
CCATTGTTAAATAATTGAATGTGATGAAAATTTTTGGAATTTACAAACACCAGTACATCTTTCTTTTTTTTTTTTTTTAAAAAAAAAAAATATATGTTCTGCCAAAAATTTTACAAATTTAATTTTAAATTTTTTGAATCTAAGAAAAAAAGTGTCGCCATTTCTTTACTAATCTTTAATTCAAGTTTAAAATATAGCATATTGATAAATGCAATCATGCTTATGTATAAATATTTTTAAATTATATTTATTTAAATATTATACATCTAAGATGCTTGACATGAATTCCCATAAATTAATGTAATAATAATGTTTAAGAGATTTGTTGAATCTTACAATCTTCAAAATATGTCAAGCAGTAGCATTGTTATATATCTTGTGACATAAATGACAGCTCTTTTAATGGATGTTTTGTTGTTCTTTAAGTGTTAGTTTCATGAGATGTTTTTTCTACTGGCAGTAAGAACATCACTAAATCGCTGCAAGGTTGAGTGACGTCAGAACTGGTTAGAAATATCAAATTTAAAATTAAATTTGTAAAATTTAAATTTTTAATTTGTAAAACACTTACATCTTCAAAAATAAACGTCTGAGAAAAATGCATTTAAAGTTTTTAAAGGCATAAAACAAAAACTAATAGTACTTACAAAGCTCTAAATTTTTAATATATTATTTAACTACTTATATAATATATGAAAACACTACTTTAATTAAATATGAAAGCAAATATTTTTATTTATTCAAAATATGTTTTTGCAAAACATCGATATAGCATTTGTAACGATGACAGATTATTCAGCTTAAAGTTAACATAATAATTTCACAAAAAATTTAAAACACAATACACTTATAAAAAATAATAATAATATAAATAAAAGTTAAAAACTACCAGGTTTGTACATAGCACCTATTTTTTTCTGAATTTTAAGTCGACGCAATTTAACAAGTTTTATTTTTTTCAGCACGACTTTAAAATTTGCAGATTTTCTTTCTTTCTGAAATAGGTTCTCCTACTATCAGAAAAGTACACTAAATGTTCTGAGGACAAACTTGTTACAAATTCAATTAGCATCCTGAAATGTTTTTAGAGCTTTTAATGTTCCAACATTAAATTCAGGTATTGCACTCGACATGGCAATCAACACATAACTTCTAGATGCTGTATTTTCTTTGGAATATTTGTTCCATATCATCGAATGTAATGCTTCATTAGAATTTTGTGTCAAACCTCAGACACACGTGCTTAATAATTCAGTTCATGCTAATTGCTGATAAATCAGCAAGATTTTGAACAAATACTCTTCATTGATTGGTGTTTTTACCCAATCTTTGCGAAAACCTGGTTTCTTTCCACATGCTAATGATAACTGGTAAAAACACCAAGAAACAAAGAGCAAGATAGTGTCCCAAAAGCCAATATTCACAGATCATTCAAATAATTTCACAACTGCATTTATTTCCATTGCACCATATGATCCAACATATGTTTTACTTCAAACATCTTGATGTCTTCTTTCTAAATACGAAATTCAACACTGTCTTCTCCAAGCTCAAATTTAGTCTGTTCACATTCTCCATACCGCTTTGACATTACTTCGTAGTCTATCACAAAGCCAGTCAGCAAGTCAATAACATATCCTATTCCGATACTTGACGTTGATGTATGTCCTCTTGTCAACCAGCTTCCATCATATGACACTCCAATATCGACAATATCTTTATCATTCCTTGAGCCCTACGACTCAATGACATCTTTACGAATATCAAGCAACGGCTGATTTGACCCAACGAGATGTCCAATCAAAACTTTTGGCTTATAATGTTTTTTAAAAGTTTTACTAGTCATTATATTTCAATTCATATGCATGCAGAATTTTTCCAACGCCGAGTAGCCAAGTCACAAACTTAACATACCTTGCACTAATCTCATATTTACATCAAATGGAACATTAAAAAATTGATGTGTGCTAACATTTGATATTTGATGTAATATAGCATCAACAAATTGATATGAAAATGTTTCACTTTAGGTTTGGTCACAATTAACACATACAACATTCATTTTATATGCAAATCCATTTCTTTGACCATTGCAAAGTTTTAAAGATGCACTATGACAAATATTGCTTAAATTATCTGTAAACAAACATTCAGTATCCACTATAATGTAATTTGAAACATACTTTTATCTGTAGCACTCGTATTCAAAATATTTGTATTCTGCAGTTTTGTAGTTATATCCGCTAAAGCAGGTTTTTAGAATTGTCATTTTCAGCAGTACTCCCATCTCTTAGAAATGTTGCTTTGCTTCTCAAGCTGCGAAATTTTTGTCCGTGGCATATTCTCAACAGAAAAAACTTAACTTAAACAATTTAAAAAAGCTTTTAAGTTATATAAATTATATGCAGAATAAATATTGGTCTTGAGAAAGACCTTTTCTTGTCAATTTTAGCTAAGTAACTATAAGCACATAGAAAACTCAAAATATAAACAAACATAAACGATCTTAGTAGTGAAAGTTGAAGTTAATATCCACTTCTCTGCAAGTATCTATTTTATATAAAAAAAATATTAGTAATTAATTAAATTTAAGAATGGAAAAATGCTTTAAAATGAAACCGAAACTAACCACGCTCCCTCAGCTGTCAAAAATAGTGACTGACAATGCTCAGAAAACTTCAAATATCTTAAAAACTAATTGGTTATTAGATTTAAAATTTTGGGCCAAAATTCCCAAATGTATGGGCTACAGGAAAATGCAACAAAATATTTTTCGATAAATTTGTCATTTCTAAGGTACTGTGTAGCCTTAAACAATGATGAAAAATTGAACACCACTATTTTAAATACTACAACTTATACTGCTATATATATTTATTTAATTTTTTTTCTAGTGCTGTTTTTGTTTTATCTCTTAAGATTTCATTTTCTCAATATTATAAAATACATTTTACCACTCCCACACAATTTTTATTTAATTTTCACACCACAAGGGCGGCCAATAGCAGTTTCAGAGTTATTCACCTCTGAGCCAAAGGAGATTCGTATACTCAAAATTTCTTTAGGCCACAATTTTTCTCTCTTCAAAATGCTCTTTTTCTAGATTCAACTATCCCAAATGAAAACTGCATCATTCCAATATTTCAAAAAACATACAAGAATAGCGCTCTGGGCGACGGTCGATACTCAACGCCAACGTAAAATACTGTTGGTCGTTGGGAATTTCTTGAGACACTAGAGGCGCAGCAATCGCAAGATACCGAATGATAGACGTTATCTTCATGAAAAGTTAGTAATCCTTTTGAAAATTTATAACTTTTTACATTTGCAATTGAAACATTTCTTTGCAAAAGAGCCTATAGCTTTTTAATCTTTCCTTTTTCTTTGTGTATTCGCTTCTTCTCATATATTTTACGATAGCTATTTTTATTACGATGTGATGTTAGAACAAATTGCTTATGCATGTTGTATTGGTCAATAATCGAAGCATCAGGACGGTTGAGTGTCACGTTAAAACATTTCTTCATCAACAACAAATCAATAAAACAAAACAAATGTAATGGAAAAAACGGGTAAAAGTTAACACCCGAGTATCAAAGATCTCAGAACAAAAATCTGCATTAACAGCGCCCTCTAGCAATGAGAGGGGCTTAACCATTATTTCTACTTAAACCTTACAGAAAACCAAATTTCAAATGTAAGAGACAATGCTATTTAAATACAACAAATTAAATCTTCAATTAGGTATTATCTATAATATTGAAATAAAATTAGCAAAAAGATTTAAATGGAATTAAAATTCAAAGCATAAGATCAGAGTGTTAATTTTCATCCTGTCACTGCAGGTTTTTCTGAATAGGACATCAACTCCAGGAAAAACCTTTAAAATGCGGTCCATAGGCTAGACCCACTGGCTTTTTTTTTTTCCAATTTTGAGACACATTTGTTTTTCTTTCGATAAGAAGTTCTCTTACGATAGTCAACGATTTCAATATCCATTTTGTTCTTGGGCAGCATGCACCAATATTTTGATCAATAATTGAACTGATGGTCCAGTGCCGTGTGTTTGGTAGTTCTGCGTCAAAGACAAATCGTCGAAAGTAATCAACAAACTAATTTAATTAAGAAACAAATTTAATAGAAAAACGTGTACATGTCGGCGCGTGTCATGAAGATCTCTGACAAAATCCGTACTAGCAGCCTTCCTAACAAAGAGTGGGTTAAACCAATTTATAATAGAATATTATGCTTAAAATATTAGAAGTCTTCAAAACGAGCGTATTAAAAAATTCGACCCATGTATGAAATTTGATTTCAACACGAGACAATTGTAAACAGGCAAATATAACAAAACTTGCCTTTTAGTAATTTTTTGTAGCCAGGATAAAGGCATATTGTCAAACCACGAATAAATGTAGTTGGCGAATTTAAAAATTACCTTAGTCGGCGAAACGAATTGCAACAGAAAAAAAAAAAAAAACTGGCGGTTTCGCTGAGGGCCTTAGACTAAAATGCAATGAGCATAGGTTACAAAAAAGGAATAACATGAAAGAAAAGGCAGTACACATCCTCGTTCGTAATGGATACGAAATTCGTCGGATAACTGCTAGCAAGATATACGTATTCCACACTATTTGTGAGCCACTGTTACGCGTAAGTATCTATTCTTTTTATTGCGCAGGGGCCGCGAACCCGCAGCCCCGCTACCAAAAATTGTGCACCCCAAGCAACCGCTGTTTGCGGATGTGGCGAACGTCAGCCAACCGAAGTGCAATGGATGGCCTCTGCTCGGGAGATCCTCCTTCTTGATCAAGGATAACTCCAGTGCCAGGTAAGTATGATTCGATTAGATGAAGCAAAGCTTTTGTTTAAAAGAAGTAATAAAAACTAGTGGTAGTTTCATAATACTTAAGTTATTGTATCATTTGATGTAAGTTTCTGAATATAACGATATTTTTACGAAATTAAATTCAACGTAATTTATTAAGAGTCCGAAGCTGTTCTTTTTACTTTTAAAGAATAGAACAATGCTTTAAGGACTAAATCAATGTATTCTTTTCCTCATGAGTTAATTTTGTCTCTATGCGTCTCTCTATAGGTACGGCTGAAATTCTGTGAGCACTATTTTATCAGTCTTATTATTTTAATATTTAGTCACGTTTTTATTTCAGCACTTAACCCTCCAATATTTAAAATTTTCGATAACATTTTCTTTCAGTTTCTTAAAATTTTAGAAATGTGGAATGTTGGATTTAAACTTGAGACCACCACAACAATCGCATGTTTTATCAAGTGCCAGCTGGGCATAAGCTTATACTCATGACTCAGGTATCTTAAAGATGATAAAGTAGAGGCGGCATAGTCAGTTGTGCTTACTGTGCGAATTCTTGTACCAAAGAAATAAAGGTATTTAATAATAAAAAAAAAAAGTAGAAAATTCAAGATTAAAAAGTTCCATGCAAAGTTTTGCAAAGAACAGATATAGCCACCCAAGATGCGCTTTCTTTCGTAATTATTATTAAATTACTCAATTAAATATAAGAATTAGAGTAAACGATAAAATATCGAGAAATGGACAATAGTAAACTTTTCTGATACCAAAATTAAATGGAACGATAAATTTTTAATTTCAATACATTTAAGCTACATGTAATTAAAATTAAAGAAAAGGATCATTTATTAAACTGAACATATTTAAGCTACTTGTAATTAAAATTCAAACTAACGATAAATTATTAAATTTAGTATATTTTAGCTAAATGTAATTAAAATTGAAGTAAACGATACAAAATTGAAAAGTGATCTGATTCTCCAAATTAATCCAACTAAAACAATAGCATTGGGTGGCTAATAATTGTATAACTTTTAGTGCAGTATAAAGTTCGAAAACATTGATTGATTTATGTCCTGAATACGGTGAAAATGTTG
>BMAW01038361.1:6650-17715 GCA_019974015.1 Nephila pilipes | reverse complement strand
TATATATATATATATATATATATATATATATATATATATATATATATATGATTTTCCAGCTAATTAACAAAGAATTAATTGTATTTTCAAATGTATTGTACAATCAGTTCCTCAGTTATTCGATAGATGGCATCACGAATCAGCGTTATGTGACAGCTCGTGCAGCTCCCCCTATTCCTGAACAAAACTGAGCGACATTTCGTTCTCGCTCTCTTTCCCACTTCTGCTTCTCTTTTCCTCCGTTCTTCCTTCGTTGAAGGTGAACTCCAAACAGCAGCGCGAGTTCGATCGCCCATCGCCGATATGGGTTAAATGAGGCCGCCATCTATCTGTTTTTAGAACTGTTTACTCCTAATAGAGATAACCTGTATATATATTAATTTGTAAATATATTTTCCTCTTTATCTCTCCTTATAATAAATGAAGTAAAATAACTTCAAGCATCGTCATTGAATTCATACAAAGTCATCATAGAATTCGGTAATGGAATTACTCCCTAGATAAACCAGCCCTTTGCGTAAGAGCAAACCAGTGTTGATTCGCGATGTACAATCTCACCCCCGTTCTACACACACACACACACACACACACACACATACACTCACACACACACACATATATATATATATATATATATATATATATATATGCATAAATATGCGAACGTGATTTGGCTTAAGATAATGATTTATATTACCATTTTGTAGGTGCTGTAGACTAGTGGGTATAGTCAAGAACTCTTGGCCAGCATTCTTTCCGTCGAGTCGAGGAGTTTAAGACCGGAAGCCACTAAAGACTTGCCGTATAACTGGTCTGATGCACGTTTAATCTGTGGAAGCTAAAAGTCCTCCTATCGGCTTACTGAAAATCCACCTCATGCTAGTGGAGGTGTTGACCTCCTGACTTGACGCAAGTTTAAAATTACGAAGTCCGTTGCCAATAGATAGTTGTTTCAATGTTTGATTTCATTCCTTAATATTTCCGTTATTCTTATTCTGCGCATACCTTGTACCATCGCTGTGCCCTGCCGTTGCCGAGCAGACTGTCTAGGAGGGTGAGGTTCATAGTGTCAGCTTCTGCTATTGGCAAGAAGTCGTGACGTCAAAGGAATACAGACTGATATGCATTCAAAAAGAGAGAGAGAGAGAGAGAGAGAGAGAGAGAGGGAAGAAAAATGAAAGGTGGGAAGTGTAAGAACTATGACGATAATTCCCTGTAAAAGCATTGAGAACTTGTATTTACTTTTGAATTTCAAAAATTTATATCTTATGTTTTTTGTTCCAACATGTACTGTTGTATCTTATCCTGTATTGTAATAAAAAAAATTCTTTTTGCCAATAAATGCTGACTCCGGGAATGATTGTCTCCTCGTGGGGGGATTGTAATTCCAAACTAGACCTGGCCAATCCATGGCCAGTCCTGGAATCGCCAAGAAAAAGTATCGCTGGAACTATCGTTAAATAACACATAATTCAATCCAAATGATTTAAACCTTATAGAAATTACACATAACTGGAAATGAGTTTGACAACCTTGCTAAACATGGCTTGAGGCTCAAAATTATGGGGTTCGTCACCAATAGTCTTTACGTTGTTTCTAAGCGCGACGTTAATTAACAAGCGATCCATTAATCAATATCTTAATTCATCCTAAAAGTTATCCGAGTTTATAAAACTTAAAAAGAACTAGAGTATCTTTTATATATCCTTTCCTTTCATTCAAAAAAAAAAAAAAATCCTGATAATTTTGGTTTAGATCCGTACCAACGTGATCTGTATTTTTATTCTTGATTTCGGTTCAGTTCTATATACACACAAAAAAATTCAAATTATCTCTATCCCTCTCATATGAAAGTTCACAACTTTCAGCAAAAGGTAAATATCACGTCCCTTTTGAAACATCGCCCTGGTGAAAATTGGTCCGAGGACATATATTTATATATATATCTAGACATATATATATTCACGATAAATATATTATTGAGATATAAAAATATCCACTCTTCGTATTAACCTTTTCCGTTTTCCCACACAAAAATATTCCCTTCACCTCCCAGATCAGCCCCAATCTATTGCCTTCACGTCTTCTGGGTGCGCCCTTGCAGATTCAACCCCACGTCCCAAGAAAATTCACAGGCAAAATAGAAGCTGCAGGATCGTGACTTATGGGTGACAAAATATTATCCTCTCTTTGCGCATTCCAGCCAATTTCTTTCCTCCCTTGAAGCTAGGATAGATATAAACGCTTTTTCCTTCTATGCAGTCACAGAAGGAACGTCAACCTATTCCATGCATAGATTCTTCTTCATCCTTCCAGGCAAAAAATATTTCTCTCCCCCCCCTTCAACTAGAGGAGTTTTTTATATATATTATTATTATGATTTTTTGGGGTTTTGGAAATCATTTCTCCGGTTCTTCGGACTCATATGACTTGATCTCTTGAAAGATGTGCGCCGACTCTCTAAGTTGAGAGGAATTTCGAAGTGCATAATATGGAGGGAGAAAAATGGCTGTTTTTTAAATATATAAAGGATCGGGAGATCGTATAGGATAATTCTATAGGTTTTCTTTGAGACAATCAAATTGCTTTGTTGAAGGAAAGGTTAGTAATTGGCATATAAATTAATTAAAAATGCTAAGATAAAGCAACACATAAATGTAACCATTTCTCTGAAATAGATTCTAATTGTACTTTTGCGAATGGTTTCTGGGAAGCGAATCAATTTGAATTTACGATTAAAGGTTTAAAATATGCAAGATTTTTTTTATCGTATATAGATCAGGTTATGAGATCTATAGCTTTGTTTTCATTAACTGAAATCGATTCAGAATTAACATGAAATCAAAGGTTTTGATCAGTCATATGGACTGCATTCGAGAAAATGAGATAATCCGTTTCTTTTTTTATAAAAAAAGAATTTATCGTAATTTAAGGTTCTAAACTGATCCTTAAAAAATATGAATATTATTGACAATATATTAAAGTAAACAGCAAAATATTATTAAAGATATCTCTAATATTCTGTTCAAATATTTAAAAAAAGTAAATTAATTTTATAAACATACTTTATAAATGTATTTGTGTCAGAAACAGATTGTTTTGTTGTACTTCTGTTTTTGTTTTGATCAATATACTAAGCAATTCGTTCATGGACTACGTAACTGTAAGAAAGTGACGAAGGAAAAGTGTTATATTAGTGTATAATTTACCTGAATTTCTATTAAAAACAATGTAGAGATATCCATAACAATGTGAGATCAAAATGTGCTATTTACATGAAAAACAATACTGCAATATCTGATTTCTACTCTCTAAAATTTGACCTTCAAGCTTAAGATTTTTTTTGGATAAATACTTTACCGTTGAGTAAAACTGTGTATGAAGATTTCTCACATCGTTTTAAAAATTAGTTACCTTTATTTTTATGCCGGATGTTTTTGCTGTGATCTTGCAATTAATTTGTGGGGAGCATTATTACATTTCAGCCACCTGGCGCATGAAATGTAAGTTATTCGAATGACTTTTCCTTTGTGCTGATAACGACACATTTCAAAATTTAACTGAAAGCACATATATGTGCGGTTTATTCTGCATTCGATTATTTTTCATACATCTAACAATAAAATAATTCACATAACCAACAGTACCAAATTGTTCGAATACTTCCACCTGCTATAAATTTCATCTAATACCCACAATAACCACGTATCGTTCGGTCTTTGAATTACCTTCATTAAAAACAGTTCCTTTTCAAGTTTTTGAAGCATCATGGCTACTATTCCGAAAGAGAAGAGGGAAAAAAACAGTCTTTTGTCCCTATATTTAAATTATGCCTCTTGCCTTCTAATACATAGCTTGACAAGAAAATTGGTAGCCTTCTGTCTGCCAGTTAAGAAGCAGAGAAAGCGTTTCATGTCTGCCCTCTTCTTTTGTCTTGGTCCCTACTGGAAACGGAATCTTGTGGGGGTGGGTGAAAAAAAGGGGCCCTGGTGGGTGGGGCCCGTGTTAATAGCACACCCGTGAGAAAGCATCCGGACTGGAATAAAATGCAAGAGTTCTTAAAGTCCAGAGGAATCGCTTCTGTTGAAAAGGATCTCTTTTCAGCTACCATTTTAAGTTATTAAACTCTTTTATTATTATTATGATTATTATTTCTGCTTTTGGCTACGGCAGTGTTGTAAATAAATGAATATTTTTGTGTTGGTATGCGCGTTTATTATTAAAGCTTTAGTCAGGGCAGCACAAAAAAAGCTTCCTTATCCTCCTCTCAAGTAGACTGTTCTTTATTTTTCTGTACCGTCTAAGATGATGGTGATTATTAGTTCTTCGTTTTTCATCCCATGGATGAAGAAAACAAACAGTTCTATCAAAGTTCTAGGGAGGGATTTTAAGATCGGACGTATGCGCAAAGGAATTTTTGGGTGGTCTCGGTTTCATTTTATTTATTACGCACACAAATCGACACACGCTAAATAAGAAGCTTAAACTTTTTAATTTTATTTTTTAGAATGCCCAAGCGGCACTCTACACAAGCAGCTTTAAGGAATGCGCATATGATTTTCTTCAAAAAGGCGTTTAAATTTTTTTAAAAACGGGATTTCAAAATGTGACTGAGAGAGAGAGAGAGTATGTGATTTGATTTTCGGTAAGAATTAAATATAGTAAACTTAATTTAATTATTTGTATGTAATTCCCTTTTCAATTTATGATTCAGACTCTATTTTTTTCGTATTGTTCGAGAAAATCTTTTGATGACTGCAGTATCGTGAAAATTAATTTCATACAATTAAAAAAAAGCCATGAGAATTTTCATGTGAAGGATTCCTGTTATGAGTACTCCTTAACTTTCAGAGATTTTTGAATCAACTTTTGGAGTCCCCGAGGATTCCTTTTGATTAATTTCTGGATAAATATCTTAGAGTCGCTCCGCAGATTGAAAAAGAAACCAAACTCATAACTTCATCGTTCTTTCGTTTTACCTACCGTATTTATGACTCCTGAATTGAGAAGAATAATAAAAGTATGCTTCCGTTTGAAAGATACGAAAGTACTAGAGTGGTTTGAAAAGTTTCGGGCCAAAAAGTTAAGATAGAAGCACTCGTCAATAAAAGCTAAGAAATGTAGTTGAGCATCTTTTGACAGGTACTCACCAAAATTTCAGGCATTTTGGATGCGCAGTTGTTGTTTGACAATCGTTTGAGAGAGTCGATGCGAGTGTTTTTGTGAAAATGGAAAAAAAAATCGAGTATCGAACTTGTTTTTGAAAGGCAATACGCCTACGCAAATCAAAGATAAATTAGAAGCTGTGACCGGGGAGTCTGCACCATCACTTACCACCGTCAAATATTTGGCAGCTTAATTTAAACGTGGCCGCACCAGCTGGGAAGACGATGAACGTTCGGGACGTCTAAGAACTGCAGCCACTGACAATAACATCGTTTAAGTTCACCAAATGGTGCTTTAGCGATGCGAATGCTAGACAACCGTCGGATTAAAATGAGAGAGATAGTAGAAGCTACGAATATGCTCAAAGAACATGTTTGTCACATATTAAGTCAAGATTTAGATGAGAAAGCTGTTCGCGCATTGGGTGCCGCGTTTGTTCACGTTAAACCAAAAATGTGTTCGATGGAATATTCCCAACGCTTGGTTGGTGCAGATTTGGCGCAATAAATCGGAGTTTTGGGGCTATTAATTACTATAAATCAGGGGTATTCAATCTTTGACACTTTGGTGAACCCTTTGAGCTTACCGTTTTCTTGAAGAAACCTCTTGTCAAAAAGCAGAAAAAATAGTATATCTATGCTTTATCCTACTCAAATTTACAAAATTATTATTGCATCTTTATTTTATCTCAATACAAACATTTTAACAGGATTAATTAATGAAAAAGTAGATAATAGCGGTTTTTTTTTTTTTTTTTTTTTATTTTTTTTTTTTTTTTGTAAAAAAATTTTATTTTGTATGAATAAAAAGCAAAAGCAACAATATTTTAAATTATAGCAAATTAATAAAAAGAAAGTTTTTTAATGACTAGGCTGCAATTGTTTTTTTATTGCGAAGTGTTTTTACACCAGGAATAATTGCTGATATCTGCAACCTTATGTCCTCTACAGCCTCCAATCTGTTTTCATACTTTGTTTTTTTCGCAGCGTACAAAGAGAAAGACTTTTCGGTCGATATTGAGATACATCGACAGACACAAAGGATGGAGACTAGTATCTGACCTAATGTGTCTGGATTAATGTATTTGAAGCACGTGACATTTACGTAATTTAAGATTTTGTTTTACCCGTGTAGGGTTTTCCAGCTAATTATCAAAGTATTAATCGTATTTTCAAATGTACTGTAAAACCTGTTCCTCATTTACTCGATAGATGGCACCACGAATCAGCGTCAAGGGATAGCTCACACAGCAACCCCTATTCCTGAACAAAACTGAGAGACGTTCAGTTCTCGCTCTCTCTTCTCATCTGCTCTTCTCCCGATGAAGATGAACTCAGAACTCCAGCAAGCGTTCCAACGCCCATCGCCGATATGCGATAAAATTGGGCTGCCATCTATCTTTTCCCGAAGAGCTAGTTCTTATAGTAGTTTTGTAAATATTACTACTTCATTTCGTCAACTCAAGAATAAAAATAGTGAATGGACTTCAAACCTCCTCATTGAATTGGTAAATAGTACGAAGTCATCACAGAACACGGTTATGGAATTACTCCCCTAGACAACCATATCTTTACGTAAGAACAAACCAGTGGAGATTCGAGATGTACAATCCCCTCCTTCTACATATATAAAATATTTATTTATATTTATTCTTACAAGCAAACTGTCTATAAGAATTTGATCTTATATACAAATTAAAATATTACACAAATGTTGGTGCTTTGGTTAAGAAAATAGTGATCACTTGCGGAACCCCTGTCAAAGTTCCATGGAACCCTAGGGTTTCGCGGAACCCAGGTTGAAGAACCTCTGCTGTAGATGAAACTTGGATACACCATTATAAGCCCGAAACAAAAATACAGTCAAAACAGTGGACTGCGAAGGAGGAATCGGCTCCAAAAAGCAAAAGCTGTTTTTTCGCTGGGAAAGTGATGGCAACTCTTTTTTTGGAATAGTCACAGAGTTTTCTTAATCGATTATCTTCAAACAGGAAAACCCATTACAGGAGCATACTGTGCATCAGTATTTTCTAAGCTGAAGGCAGAAATTGCGGGAAAACGGTCACATTTATAGGAGAAAAAATCCTATTTCACCAAGACTATGTCTCACACCTCAGCGGTTGCCATGGCGAAAATCCACAAATTACTGTTTGAACTGCTTGACCACCCTCTTTACTCACCATACCTAGCCCCAAGCGGCTTCTTTTTGTACCCTAATTTAAAAATTGTGCTCAGAGGATAGAGATTTTCATCATAATGAGGACGCCATCACCAACTTAAACAATTATTTTGCACAGAAAGACGCCGAGTACTATTTGGACGGGTTAAAGAGACAGGAGCATCGCCGGGGAAAATGTGTAGACTTAAAAGGTGACTGTGTGGAAAAATAATTTTTTTTTAAAAAATGTCTTGAATAGTTGTTAGGTCAGCTACTTTTCAGACAACCCTCTTAAATATATTTTAACGTGAATAAGTCTCAACCACACCTATAAATCTGAGCTCAGACTGAGAAAGTATCAGCTACAGGTAACTCAGTCCTTAAAATGTGTAAAATTTTGTTTTATATTCCGCTATTAAAAACAGAGGGCACTTTGCTGATTACAAGATATGTAATTAAATCACTTTGTTGTGAATATCAGTCATAAACACTTTATAATGATCCTACCAAATTGTTTAATCTTTCCTATCGTACAGAGGGGCTAATTCGCGTTAAATCTGTCAAAATCCTCAAACGTCCTGTTGGCGTGGGAGCTTATAGAGTGTGTGCTAGTTCAGATGTCATCCTTGTCACTTGGTCGCGGCTCAAAATGAAAAGGTCCGTTGCCAGTAGCTTTACTGACGTTAATTCTGTCGAGCTAAAAGACTTCCTGTTGGCGTGATGTAGAAAATTGGAGTGGAAGGTTCCAGCTCAGGTATCATTAACGTCATTTGATTGTAATTCAAAATAATGGTGTAATGAGACCCGTCGCCAATAGCCATCATGTTGCTTTGAATTGAGACGTTAATAAACAATTAGTCAATTTGATTGTAATACAGGTGTTCGTCAGCGATTTTTGGTTTATTTTTACTACCACCGGATTTCAATTAAGCCACAACGAATATCAGAGTACAATATAGATGAGTAATCTTATACGCAATATAATGAAAAAACAATTTCAAGAACATTAATTTTTTTTTCCAGACTCGCAGAATAACATAACAAATTAGTACGTGTAACGTTAATAAAATAATTTTCTCGCTCTCTGAAAGTTGAATATTTCACGTAGACATACCCAAGGAGGCAGTAGAAAACTAAAAGATTTGTGGGTAATAATTTTATTATTGATATAGTTACAATTATCGATGCTATTGAGGAAGAAAACAGTAAATTGATTCAACGCAACTAGTAACTGTTAATTGGTGAGAATGTTGTAGTTTCTTAACAGTAAACGTGCATAATTAGAAGCTTTAAAAGTTAAGCTTCTGTATTTTTTAATAAAATTTGATTATATTCAAAATATTCATCGCGATTCATGAGTTTGACATGATTGGTGTGGGCTGTTCTTACGGTATCCGTACACCGTCGGAGAAATTTTTTTGAAATACATTGATATTTGGTTTCAAAATATTTTTAATGCTAAAATATAACCTAAAACTATGAAAAACACATTTAATAATTTGCTTTCAATTAAAAAAAATTGGGAGTGGAAAACATGGGGGAAATAGTACATAAATTGACTATCAGAATAACGCTCATAACTCAAAAGTAAACAAAAATATTATTATTCTGTAAGTTTTATCTTATTCATCATAACATTTTTTGGGGCTGGTACTGCTTTCATGATGGAAATCACATTACTACATTTTTTATTGTGTTTCGAATCAACTAACAATGAAAAATAAAAAATAAAAAAATTATACGAATGCATGATAAAAACATATCAATTTTACAATCATGAAAGTAGTAGGTGTTCTTAAAAACTATGTAAGGAAGAAACTTGCAAAATTAAAATTAATTTGGTTCACAACTACTTCCGATATCTACTTTGTCATAAGTGAATATGTGGAGAAAATTCATTTTTAAGAAAAATCAGAAACAAACTTTCAAATGCAATTAAAAATTAGCTACCGAGTAAAATTCAAATCCTTGTAAACTAAGTTCTCTAAATAAGGTAAAAGCAAAATTCAAACTCTAATAGAAAGAAAAAAAAGTTTAAATTTTAAACTGACTTTAAAATTAGAAAATTGGAAATTTTGACAAAATGACGATTTAAAAGTGTACGAATACCCTAAGGTAACGGAGATTTATTGATTGCTTAATTAACGTCTCATTTAAAAGCAAAACTAGGGCTTTTGGCAACGCACCTCTTACTTCTGATCCTCGGTCATTTGACGAGGAAGATACCTGAGCTGGCACTTTTGTCTACTAACTTCCATACCACGCCAATGGGAGGGCTTTGGGCTACGACAGATTTAACGTACATCAGCCTTGCAACATGGTGGGTCCTTGGGGGCATCAGGGCTCGAACCCACGGCTCGACGAAACTACAACGGATTCCCGTTGGCAACCACGAACCACTAAGGTAATTGAGACGCCTTCGACTTGAAAAAATGAAGTTCTTTTATGACAAATTTGAATAATCCTCACTTCTTAAGGTTAAAAGTAACTGATTGCGAGGTCCATCGCAAATAGTCCTCGTGTTGCTTCTAGGAGCGACATTAATAAACATTCAATAAAAAAAAATCCGTTTTAGTACTTTAAATTAAAGCTAATTGATTAAGTGGTTATTTATTGATATTAGCAACGATAGAACTATTGGCGATGGACTTCATACTTTTGAGCCCCGATTATGTAACAAGTACGAAACCTAATTTAAATCAAAGTAAAATAATATATTCCTCAAAAATTACATCGTAATATAAATAAAATACTTGTTCAAACGTTAATGTTAGTAGTCACAAATCTTGATTTACAATGTAAATACGTACAATACATACATGGATTTAGAATCTTATTAAACTAATATGAATTTCCTGGAGTGAGAGGGATGTATTATCAGATTTAGTTTATTCGGTATTTATTTATTCTTAGATGTGAATTCTTTTGCATTATCTTGGGTATAATAGCCTTTGATGCTATTTATATCCAATAAAACCAACTAATCCATCACATTACATAACATTAAGCAACCCTTCCAGGATTGTGAAAAGTGACTGCTTAGACTGAGTTGGTTGTTTCGTCATTGAAAAGAGTTTAGCTGATTTTCAGCCACAACTTTTGATGTAATTCCATACTAAAAGCCAATGACTCGGTTCACCATCAAAATCATCCACACCATATACCAATACCAACTTTCTAGGGTTTTTTTTAATTCTTTGTGAATAAAGTTTTTCATAATTATTTAATTGTCATTTCTTCTATCAAGATAAGTTTAAAAATAAATAATCTATGCCAAATCTTTAAAGTTTATTTGAGAATAGAAAAAACTAAAACTTATTATAGCTCACACTAGAACTTCCAGGCACAAAGCAGCTATTACTACCTGTCTGATTGATTATTAAATTCCTACTATTAGTTCACATTCTCCCTATATATATTTATATATCTTATTCAAATTTTCAATCGTTAATAAAACACTTTTTATTCATCCACTCGAGTTCAAATACATTTTTTTAAACATGTAGTGGATGTCACTTGGTGTGAATACAGTTTTTTTTTTCAAATATTAATTCATTAATTAAATTTAATTAGTGAAAATGCAGTTTAGCCCAACCACTTGGCACGATTTCAAAAATTACCAAACTTGGCGATTTGTTTTTTTTTTTTTGGCTGAATGTTAAGTCCGCGAAGAAGACCAGGGTAGCCACATTTGACAAAATACCGCCAAAATTTGCGACAAGTTTTAACTAATATTTGATTA
>BMAW01038358.1:0-17127 GCA_019974015.1 Nephila pilipes | reverse complement strand
TATATATGAGCAGTCTGCACCAATAAATCAAATTATTTTTTAATTCCTACTTTATATAAATTGTTTTCGCAACACAGAGATTAATAGATAAATCTTTTAAATATCAATATTTAAAAAAATAGATTTCGAAAGGTAATTCAAAAGTCCTCAAGTATTTAGAATATTTCTCATACAAATGAATGAAAAACGAAACCTGTCCTTACAGATATTTAAAATAATGCCTATTGTTTCCAATGACCTCTTCCCTTTGTCTCGTAAGCCGCTAAATGTCTTTTTGCGTGCATTATTTTACACGGTATAATCCGTCTGGTCACGGTAAAAAAATTGGGTTTTAGCATCCATCGCGACATTTGTAAGACTTTGTGCAATGTTGTGAGTCAGAATTAACTATTAAACAAACATTAAGAACTTTTCATTCCCTAGAATACAACAGTTTTTGCAGTTATTGTACAAAACTGACAACAGCGATTATTTTGCAACTCACTGGTTTTTCCTTGCCTTTTTGTGCTAAGGTATATAGTTGGGACGACTTTGACAAGGAAAAGTTTTATGTCAACTTTAAGCAATCCTTACCTTTTAAAATTAAAAGCAAAGAAAGTTCTATTTTAACATTGAGATATCAATGGGTTTTGAAAAAAAAATCAGATTTATGAACATAAATAGCTATGTAAGAACAATTAATAATCAATAGCTGCATATTTACATTTCTAAGTCGTGTGCTTAAATTTTGGTACATCTTGCAGGAAATTCACTTCATTTATAACTTTAAAAATTTGAAGAGTACTTATAATATTCCATACACACACACAATGAGTATAATCCTAATTTAAAAATTAAAATACAATAAAATTTTAAAAATTTTAATGTTTATGATTTTCCATAATTTTATACAAAAAATATTGCGTAACATTTAAAATTCCTGAGTGTTAATTAGAAAAGTATTAGGTTCACTGTATCGAAAATCACCTCATTTCGTAATATGGAAAATATCAATATGTGAATAAAGTAGACTTTTAGTAATGATATAAATAAAATTCTGAAATCCCGATGGATTTGAGGAACAATAGACAACGGGTGAAATATCTTTTTCTTTGATTAAGAAAAACAGAATTTTTTTTCGTACTCTCAGGATATGTCATGAATAGATCCATGATTCAGTAAAAAATTCACTGTATCTTTTTTTCTAAAATTTATTCAAAAAAGATTCTTCTGTACTTTAAATAAGCTTCTGACGTCCTTCCTTCATAATTTAATTTTACCGCCATCTTTCAGTCCAATTAAATATTTAATATTCGTTAGACTCCTATTGGAAGTGATAATCATTAGACTCCAATTGATGGTTAATGAAGTATAAGAGCAATACAAAATACTTCATTAACCACCATAAAACAGATAAAGTCGCTCTCTCACGACGTCGCTCGTCAATTTTAGATTGTGATCTAATAATAAAATCTTAGCTTATCAATTAGGTCGTTCTGATCTAATACTTCTCGCTAACAGCCAGTACTTTAACTAATCCAAAGATTAATTACAATGCTTCAACACTACTTACAAATTTTATCAGCATATCGATATCCTTTATTTCTCTTCTTTCTCTCTCATTCTTAGACTTCAATTTATTCGTGAATTCCTTTACATAACTGAAAGTTGAACTTTCTGAATTAAACAGTATCCAGGAAAGATCCAAAAGGACGGCTGAAATTAAGCACGCTTCATACGCTACAAGCTTAAATCCTTAGCTACATTTTAATGAATTTCTAATTCAGCAAGCTATTCCATTATTTATTTCGCGAAGCTATTCCAATGAAATTTATTTTTCAATTCAGATATATTTTTGTGACCCATTTACCATGATTTAGTATTCGACAAATCCATTTCTACTTCTTCTGGATTAAATAACAAATATTTGACGCTGTGATAATATTAATACTTTTTAATTTTTGAAGCCGTTTATTCACAGGGAATGAGATTCACACAGTTTTTCATTCACTCATTAAATAAAATATGCAATATTCATACAAAACTTTTTCTCAAAATACTTGTTATGTTCCATGACGAATATTCTGTATGGTAAGTACAAATTCTCATATCCTATACATTCGAAAAATGTTCAAAAAGTCATAATGTGCTTACCATTGATAACAAGTAAATTTTTCCAAACTTCGGGATACAAGTCTTGCATAAGACGAAATAAGTCGAATGCCATCTCTACAACTGAAATAATACATAAACAGAATATATTATATCTTACAATTTTTAATTAATACTAAATTTTAATATATATAATTGCAATAATATTTTCCTTTTTGTTACAAGCACGCATAAAAACTAGTATAAACAATGAAATGATGTAACATAAAGCAATCAATTTGGATCAAAGCATAGTTTTTGAGAGAGTATAAAAAAAAAGACTCAAAATTACAAATCGTTGAAATTATTTATTGCAAAACCAACAAAAGCAAATTCACAGTTATCTTTAATTTGTTCATTTTTCTTTATATTTGTATGGTCGGAAAAGTAAACCCAAAATCAAAAAAGATGAAGGAAATAAATTTCTTGTACCAAATAATGTGAACTTTTTTCAAATTCCTGTTTATAAATCAATTATCAATTTAAAATACCTAAATATTCTCTTGAGTGTTTTTTTAATTTTCATAACTTTGGCACGATCGTCATACTCTTGTTCTATTATTTTTTTTAAATTTCGTATTAAAAATATTTTTTAAATTAATTCTTTTTATAAGTATATGAAATATGGAATTCACAAACATTACAAAAAGAAATAACAATGGAAACTCTCAATGTGTGTGTTCCTGTTTATAATAATCAGATTAATTTGTTAAGAATATTTCGATATCTTAGAAGAGTGTTTGCAAATCTTAAAATTTTTAGAAATAATGCGTTTTATAAATGATATGTGTGAAAATATTATTTATATTGACAATGTGCGAAACATTTGGTCATTTTAAGATCGTTGAAATAAACTGAAATAATACAAAAATTAGAAAAAGCAGTCATCAGTAACACGATTTATTTAAAATTCCTTTCGTATTGTTAATCTCACAATTTTAGAAAAAAAGTTACTTAAATTTTGCATTTCATTTCAACTTTTATGTATCAGTCAATATTAATAAAACGAAGAGTTTGTGTGCGGATGTGTGTATCACCGTAGCATAACGGAAAGATTACAAAATACAGAAGCATGAAATTTGGTACAAAAATTTTATGGATACATATAGTGTGCACCTTGAAGCCACTTTTTCCAAATTTGCTTTAGATTATTTAAAATTTGATTTTGAAGTGAATTTCGTCATCACTGCACACACCAAGCTTGCTCATATGTCGTCACATGTCATCATGGACTAGCTTTGATATACTACGAAAAGATTTGGTGCATACGCCGTGTTCTGTTCTGATGTTTACAATTTTTTCAGATCGTGTAACTTTTTTGAAAAATTTCATTTCCTGTAATTTAATTTTTTTTTTCAAATGCAAACCATTGAAACTACATTTTTAATTACGTTTAAGTAAATCTGAGCAAGCTAAAAGCCAAAGAAATGCTCTACATTTGAAACTTATACGGAAATAAAAACTAAAAAGCTCGCGTGCTCCTCGAAATTCGTCAACATATATATATTCACAATTTATAACATTATTTATTTAATTTGTTTGTTCTGTTTGAATGTATGTAAGATAATAAGATATTTCTTATTAATATTTCTTAAAAAATTGTTAATAATGGTTGATAATTTAACTATTTTTTTCCACAGTAAAAATAATCATTTTTTGATCTTCTAACTGTATACTCTTATCTTCATTTGCTTAACTTTTGTTCCAGATTTCTGAATTAAATTTTCTATTGTGTATTATTTCTGTATTATTTATTATTCATTAATTTATTAATTAAGTATTTTAGGCTGCCTGTTGATTAGTTTGTTTCAATGTTTTCAGTATATTGCCTTTATTTCTTCTTTGTGAAAACGTACCTCATTTCCTTTCAGTGGTTGATTCCTCAATTCCATTAATTTAATTAGTGTTGAAATTTTGCATTTTAAGATTTTCCTGTCGTTTAAAAATTTTCTTGGTGAAAACTAACTTTATTTTATTTTAGCTCTAACTATTATTATTTTTTTTTATTTCATCTGCCTGAGTTAATTATTTAAGATGCTTATTATTACTGTGTCGTGTTGTTTTTTGCTATTGTAGTTTAAGCTACCTTACATTTTGCGATTCTTAGACTGACTGATTTACTAAAGAGTAGTAAGAATTGATGTTGACGGCTCATGCCTTTTATCTTCCATCACTTTCAAATTATTTGCTAATGCCTTAAAGATGTTTTTGATGTTATTTTATGCAATCAACATATTACTTAGTTTTTATATTCATAAAATATTGCGTAGAGGTTAATAAGAATATTATCACAATTTCAATTAGCTGAAAAACTTTTTTGATGTGTATTTATTAGTAGATGTAATAACATTGTTAAGTTCAGTGGCAAAATTTTATATTACTATCAAACTATTTATCGACATATTAAAACTAAAAACTTTTATGCTTCAAGCTGGATTGTTATACTTTTTTCGATTCACTCATTCTTCCAACGAGTATAACAGCTAGTACATTGAATATGTTAACAAGTCCTTTTTAATTATTTATAATAGTTCAATTACATAAATTGAAGAAAATGGAATTCCTTATTTACCACTTGTTCGTGCCGACTTCGTCAACGTGAATCCTTCCATGTCGACAACATACGTGACTTCGTTCAATTCTTTACCTAACTGCAGAAAGAAATATCTAAATCAAAGGCGTATATCGCACATAATCAATTTACAAAACTTGCATTTTTCCAAGTGCTTTAGTAAAATGAATAAGCTATACTTTACTGGGACAATGAATGTCTAAATTTTAAAGATAGAGAGATTTATTTTTATATAAATTAAGAATTTTTTTATCATTAACAAAAAAAAACTTAAATGTATTACATCGACAAAATTTTTATTCGAAGTAAATATTATACAAAAAATTTTGCAAGATACAAATATTTCTTAAAAACTGAAAGAATCAAAGTCAAAAAGACATTTGAAAATTTAATATAAATCAACTGACTGGCTTTACGAAAGACCAGTTTAGACCAAAATACTTTCTCAGGATGAAAAAATTTCTTTGTGCAAATAAAAAAAAACCTAGTAATGAATTTCCCCCATAGCAAAAACTTAAAAACAGCAAAAACAAAACTCACCATTAAAAACTCAGCAATCTTATTTTGTTGATGCAAATGTACAACATTTATGCAGATTCTTATCAATTATATGAGCAATCTCAACTACCATATTACATAGCATGTATTCCATGTAATTCGAGTTACGACTCTTCATTTCTGGCTTACAGCGTCGAAACTAATTATTTTAATGAAACAGGTATGTTAGTTGAATTCAAGGTCAGGCAGCACCATGAGGGTGGGGAATTCGAAACTTTTTTTTACACATACAAAACATTTTCGAAGTGGGAAGCATTGTAGTCATTTGCAAATCCATGCGGTCGTATAGTTATTAAGCATTTATTTTGAAGATTTTTCTAAATCGACTTACTCATATTTTGTGTAAATTATTTCCATTAAAATTCCGTATGTTGGGGCAAACCGACACTTTAAAAATGAACCCGTTACCTTAATTTCAAAAAAAAATTAAGAACATATAGGTAATCTAGTACTTTCTTGATTACTTGTATAAATATGAATTAACGAAAAAGTTTTAATGAGATATCTATATATTAATTGATTATTTCGCATTCCTTAATGTATTTGCGTAATCGGTTATTTTATGAAAAACAATTGCAATTCTATTTAAAGTAATAAATCGTAGAAAGCAGCTTGAAATGTATAAAGTTGTTACTGGAGGAAAGGAAACTCATTCTGAAACATCAAAATTGGCAGAACGAAGCTTTTTAGTCATGCAATCTATACATGAATTTCATTAATATACTTTACAGAGAAATCCGAATTACTTGTACACTGGCAAACGACGACACATAACCCTTTCCTAAGAAGTTTAACCTTATTTAAATTTGACTTAAATAGCTTTAGAATTAGAGGAAGCCAAACATTCACTTGATTGTGATCTAAACAATTCTTTTTATTTAATTAATTAATTTACAAAGTTATAACAAGAGATCGGACGAATGGGAAGGAAGGGTAGACATTTCTAAAACAATCACTTTATTAACAGTTCATCTACAAATCTATAGAACAATCAAACTAGAAATCTATACTATCTATTTCCCCGTTCAATCCCCCCTTTGGCTCCGCTACGCTTGGCTTCCTCTCTCTTGAAAGCTTACACTATATGTAAATAATAGTCTTAATTTGCATATCTCCGTTCTCTTCTTCGGAGGAAGTCCTCTGATACAAATAAGTGCTAATTCCCCAAGAGGACTATCAGTGACAAGGTCGCCGATAGACCCGTCACAAAGTTTTGTGAGATATAACAAAAATAACAACAAAATAGTTTAAATGAGTAAAGTGACAAATGAATGATAAAAAGAGTAAAATAATAAAGAAAAAAGTAAATGTAACAGGTAAGAAACTGCAATTTATGCAACTAAGAACTTAGGAAGTTGGAAATTTAAACACCTTATATGTCATTAATTAAGTTATAATCGCATCACAACTACTTCGGTGGTTGGTGATATTTTCATTATATATATATATATATATATATATATATATATATATATATATATATATATATATATTCACTACATTCCTAAAGTTTACCTAATTTGAGTAACCTCGCTTCATTTGGTTGGAAAGAAGCTGGAAACTTAAATATAAAGTCAGAAAGAAAACATAGATGTTATTAAAGGGAAGTTTCGCGAATAATCCATGTTTCAGAATTATTCGAAAAATTACATACTTTATGTGTGAAATCGTGTAATTTTACAGTGTTACAAGGAAAGTTTTCTGATAAACAGCTATTTTTATTTCCAAAAAATGTATTTCCTTTATTAAGTCTGAAATTTATGAAAGTATCAATTTTCATGTAATTATATCTTGCCATTCACTTAGCTATATTGTTGCTTGTTATCATACTATGGGATCTGTAATTTCCCATGTATTTTTAGCAATTATATATGCATTATCCTTAACCACTTCCTCAATAATGTTTATTATGCGAAGTTTTTTTTTTTTAATGTTTGACTATCATTTGGGGATAAAAGTGCTATGATTATTTTAACAATGAAATGAAATTCTTCGAACAGTAGATGGAGTTTTACCTTCTTCCCTTCCATTCTCGCTCTTTTTAAATCCTTTTCGAAACAAATGCTGCAGTACCAACAAATTTCGTAGCTGGATATGGAAGCTACAAAACCTAAACAAAAATTACGAAAATTCATTATTCTACAGAGTAAATTGTTCGAGAGCTATAGGCAGCAATGAATAATTTTTTTTCTTTCAATTTAAGGTTGAGGGAGATACAATAACTTTGAATTATTAGTTGGACATCCGACTTTTTAATTCAGTTTAGGTTTTTATAGTGTTACTATTTATTTTCAATGCAAATCTTAATCATGAAAGCAAACCTCACAAAATAGTCGACATATAAGAGATGGAAGAGGATTGATTGAAAAGTAATGCTTCCCTGGCCATAACTTTTTTTTTTTATTTCTTACCCGATTTTCAACGTTCTAGTTGTATCTAAAAGTTGCATGCATCCTTTGTGTCCTGCATTTGAGTTTTTGTCCTCTGGAGTTTTTGGTAGCGTCATTGAGTTTCTGATAGCTGAGGATTGTGAATCTGTCCAAGAAAAGATAATCCAGTGGAGATGAAAAAGCACCTTCAGGAATATTATTTTCCATCTGACAAAGGAGTGAAATTTTCTACTAAAGTCTCGTGTTGACAACAACCACAGGAACTCTATTCCGAATGGTTTAACAAACTATTCCCACTTTGTTGCAAGGGATAAGAAATGCCAAAGTGGATGGGGATTATGTCGAAAAGAAAATGGAGCATAACTTAAAGACATGTAGATTTCAGGTACAATTAGAATTGTAAACATCGAGTAAAAAATACAGAAAGTTATAATCTTGGAGGCATTGTTTTTCAACCAAACCTCGCCTTACATACTTTACCTAGAAAATAATCAGTGGCTGCCAGAGGGATTTTCGAGAGTACAATAGAACTCTGTAGAAAGATTTGTATAGATTATGAAACGAATAGAAACTCCTAATAGCTTTGCTTATATCAACTGATTATGAAGTATGGAATTTGCTTTTATATAATAATTATCAATCCATTTTAATCCTCCAATAATCATAAAATATTCCAGCAGTAAAATTTTTACGCGATTATATACACTACTGTAAAACTAATTATAAAAGTTTTAAATTATGCGACAGAGCTAGCAATTTTAAAAATATTTTATTGAACAACTACTAAGCCTAATACATAAATTATATCCCCACATTATTAATTTTTAGAAAAAATTCATTACTATGCCATAATTATTGCCCTTTCTTTTGATTGACTAAAATGCAAGATTAAATTGAGGTATCAATGAGCTCGTTTGTATTTCAGTTAATTATAACAAACTTCCTTCTTTGTAATTATTGGAAAATTTTTCGTGATTTAAATGAATATTATTCTATATATTAAATACAGAAAAGTGTTTAATTCAGTAGAAAATAGAGTAACTGTATTGAATTCATTAGCAAACACAGAGAGAGGAGGGGAGGTAATAAATTTCCAAATATCATGAAAAGCATTATTGCATTGCGTGCTACATGAAATCAAAAAACACATAATTCACCAACCGTATAGATCTCCTTTACCCATGGCAACATAACAGATCGGTGTTCCATCTTTAGCAATTCCGAGAGGTGACACAAAACTAAATTTCTCAGCAACCTATAACACCGTTGAATTTTTGAATGCAATGAAATATTTCTTTACTAAGCAAAAAGACTTACTCTTGTATAAATAAATTTGGTAAGCAATACAATACAAACAAGAAAATTTGTAATTTACCTCTAGAAATAAACAAAACTTAACATAAATATTATTTTAATTTGACACGTATATGTATTAGTGTTTTCCTATTAATACCAATGCGAAAATAAAAATAAAAGCTTTAAAATATCTTATTACATGAAGATTGAAATTGTTCCACGCAACACTGTGCAAGAGAACAGATTTCGCCATCAAATGAACTATTTTCTTTGCAACGCATTAAAAATAGTTTGTTTTAATTTAATTTATTACATTACGTGCTCTATTATAAAAGCCCCTTTTTTGAATAATAATGGCAAATCAATATTAAAATAATTTGTTCGCAAATTATTCTAATAAGGAAGGCAAATTTTAAAAAAAGCAGTTCGAAAATCCTGAGGCTACTGTCTTAAAATTGTAAATAATTTTATTCATTTTAAGTCCTTTTTTGATTTATGATTACATGTTATTTAAGGTTATAGATTAATCGATGGATAAATAAAAATTTTAATTTTTATACATGCCTGTTTCAATCCAATAAAAATTTAGAAGAAATTTATCATAACATATTTTTAAAAATTAAGTTCAATAATGATAAAAGCATACATAAAAATTTGCGCGAACTCTTCTACGATAACATTTTGGAAAGTGGTCAGCTACGACATTTTTGTGATTGACTGAAACAATATATCTTAGTGGCTAGTAATAAAAATTTATGTAACCATATTTAATTAATTTTAATCGATTAAAAAACATGATTTTTAAAACACATTTGACGCTAAGAATAAATACGAATTTATTTACGTAAAAAGTTGCAAGATATATTAAACTTGGTATAATTTAGTCAGAAATTTTTTTTATCTATGCTTGATTCTAAATGAGTAATAAAAAAACCTCAATGAACAGAAGTTTTACATTACATGAAAAAAAAAACTATCAGAAATTTATCTAATTAAGTTTTTTATTATTAACCAGTACCTATTAATGTAGACAATGCAATTAAATCCACTGAATCTTAATTTCTAGGATATTTTTATATATAAATAGAATAGAATGTCATTGTAATTTAAAAGTCAATGTTTGGTTAAAAAAAGAAAATATTTGGAAAGAACTAGCCTTATCTTGTACATTACATCTTAATGATACAAAAACATATCCAATAAATACTTATAATAAATAGTCTATTGAATGATACTTGTGACCTAAGGAAACTTACTTCAGGAATTTTACCGTGATCTGCAAAGTTGTCAATATCATAAAGAGCTCTGCAAGCCAAATTCTAGAAAGAAAAATGTTTCCCTTGGTTTGTGATTCATAGAATGAAAGAATTCTATTCTATACTTTCAGCATTAAATTTGGAGAGAGAGACAGAAAGTTTCAACCAATTTTACATAAACTTCTTGTACGTATCAAAAATTATTTCTCCTGTCCTGCCTTTTACCCTTTTTTTTTAAATTTCGTATATAATTATTATTAATAATAATACCTATATTGGTTTCCTTGATTAGGTTATTTGCTTCTTGAAATATTTTATGAAGGTTCTCTTTTTTCCATAATATTTTTCTGTAGGTGAGTGTTGGGTCTGTAAAACGAGTTTAAACCTACAAATCTGTCATAAGCCAGAATCAGAATTTATAAATGTTTACAGTTTTTTTTTCTGGCTTAGTTATCTATTTTTGCAGATTTTGTGATACATTCTTTTGATTTTTTTCTCTTGTTTTCATTCAATTAGATTCTCTTTCTAATTAGTTTTGTAATATAGCTTATCTGTTTTTTTTTTCTTTCAAAAAATATGTTCGTTCTTTTTCTATTATCTAAAAAAACCCATTTGTTGATAATTTTGTAATTTTAATGGATTTTATTTTGTTTATTTAGTTAATAAGTTAATAATTCTCAGATAAAATTTTCAAATATCTTATTATTCTAATTATATATATAACACATCAATCAATAACTCCCGAGACTAACATTGAAAACAACATTTTTTTGCAAAATTTTTTTTTATTCATCAACATAACACCTTTTGTTAATCACCCTAAAAGGTGATTAACAATTTGCGGGTGATACAATCGTTCAACGACTTTTCAAATCTTTTTTTTCCCAAAAATTTACATTGTTGAGGTAAATAGGCGATAAAAACTTTCGATAATCTCATTTGCTGTTTTGTTCCATCGAAAATCAACCGCACCCATTGGGAAAAAACCTTTTTCACTGCTCAGATGTTTTCATGGAAGGATAGTAAATAGCTTCCATTAATCTATGTCATCTAGCAATCATAACGAGGCTTCACTTTGACGATCTTTTCATTATAATTTTTCACTTCACTCAATTTTCGGTGTAACAGGCTTCACAGGTCTACCCGAGCGTTCCGCGTCATTTGTGTCTACATGACCATTTAAACTCAAACCACCCGACACGTTTGCTTTTGATGGACAAAGATCGGGCTAACATTTTTAATCCATTGTTCACTTGCGTGTTTTACCATTAAAAACAATGTTTTATCAGAACCTGAAACTCGGTTTTTTCCATTTTAAACAGCTACAAAACGACTACTCAAGCCTCGATAACTCAGCTGTTTCGGTCCGATCGACTTAAAATTTTGACAGTTTCAAAGCAAAGGTTATACTTCTAGAAGGAACCTGGTTACTGGTTTTACTGCACGACCATCTCTGGAGTTAGTCAGGAGGTTTTGATTAATGTGTTATATATATATATATATATATATATATATATATATATATATATATATATATATATATATATATATATATAATGATTCTTTGATAATAATAATTTATCTTTATAACAGTAGTTTAATTTTATAATTTTCCCCATTCTCTAATTCAAAAATAAAGAGTTCATTTCTATTTTATCCTTTTATTTACTGGATCACGCACTCATAAAATTTGTTTAATCCACTTTCCCGTGATCGTAAATCTGTCAGAAATAATCCCTACTAGACTTTCAGTCTGTAGCTAAAGTCCCTAGGAATCCCTACACCCAGATCATGTGAAATCATGTGACTGAAAAAATGTCCCTGGAAAATCCATGCTATAAAACACAATGAAAGCGAAATTTCCCTCTTCTGCTTCTCTCTCCTGTTATTTCTTCTGGCTCCTTTCGCTTCGGTCTTGCCGGTCGATATTTCACTGCTTGTGCATCAAAAATAATTGTAAAATGTACTCTCTTCTGCACTCTTGTACTGTTCGTCAAACGGTGGAGCTGTTTCTGCAACCGTAAGATTATGTCTTCTTTCTCAACGAAAATATACGGACTTTACTCGGCAAATTTATCTTTATTATTACAACTAAGGAATTCTAATATAGATTTTTAAATGTAAAATTTAAAAGATGTCATATATATATATATATAACATTATGAAATATATATTTAAACCTGACCTATTTTTTACTTACCTCTCGAAAGAGATATTCGCATTTCCTGAGGTTGAAATTTCCAGCTAAAATATAAAAAAGGAAATTTACACATAATTAAGCATATCATAAAACCGGGTTTTTTTTTTTTTTTTTTTTTTTTGTTATACAATGGTAAATAAATTAAACTATATAAACAAATTTAAGTCTGTTTTCAACATTTTCGGCACATTTATAATATTTAAGACAGAAATATTAACATTTCTTACGTTTTTGTTGCATGAGAATATCCCTTAAGGCTCCCGTCTAGCCGCCATTTTGATTTCGTGAACTTAATGTTAATCTTATGGAATTTCGACTTTAATTCTCACACCTTTACTATTCGATCTATTTGAATGCAATAAAGTGCATCTGAAAGAGCAAAAAATAATAAATGCTTCTGTGGAATTACTTTTTTCCTCCGATTTTTAAAAATATTTGAAAATATTCTTTAAAGACCGGAAAACTCAAAAACAAATCATTAAAATAAGGATAAAAATATTTTAAAAAATTTTAGGAAAAATGTAATTCCACAGAAGCATTCATTATTTTTTGCTCTTTCAGATGCATTTTATTGCATTCAAATAGATCAAAATAGTACAGATTTGAGAACGGTAGTCGGAATTTCATAGGATTAACATTATGTCGACTAAATCAAAATAGTTGGCAAACGGAAGCCTTAAAACTGTAGGAAGATTTTTTAAAAAATTATTTTTTCCTGTAACTAAAGTATAACTTAAAGAGAAAATTCTATGAGAAAAATATTGCTAGTAGAACTACATATTCTTCCCTTACGTATTTGAAGGGATAAAAAATTCAAATATGGCAACGAAAGAGACTTTTCTCATAGGTTATGCCAATCTTAAAAGAATAATGCACGAGTATATTTAAATGCAAATTGCAACGACATTTCTTTTAAGCTAGCTACACGATTAATTATAATGATTGTATTGATTTTTTCTAAGTATTTTAAGCCAAAATATTCTAATCGTGCCACTTAAGTAACATCGCACACATGTGATTGCCCAAGTAAAAAGAATATGACGCATCTTCAAATTCAAAAAGTTGCCGTGATATAAAATTACGAGACGTTGGTAAAGAAAAGTAACACTAATCTACAAATCCCGATCGTTACAGTTAAATTGATCAAATTAGGACATTTTTATGAGTTCATAGATACAGCGATGAATACAGCTGCATTTCATTTTATTATATATTGTTTCAGTAGTAGATAAATATTACATGCAAAAATAAGCCAGTAATTTTCCTTTTATTATTTAAGTGGCTCATTTTGTCCGAAACAAACAAGTTCGTAAGGTTGGAAGACATTTCTTGATATGAAAAAAAAAAGAGAAAGAAAACTCTTCTATAAACAATGAAATTGTTACTACAATTATTGAAAACGTTTCTTCTTTATTGCTTATGAGGCAAATAATATTGTTCAACTGACATATCAAATGCCGAGAGTTAGATAAGAAATATTTGGTATAGTTTGATTAACATCCCTAACGTGCAGTACGTTGCAATTATGGTAAATATGAACTACATTCATATGCCGAGGACAACACTTTAGTGGATATATTTCACTTTCATAACTTCCGCAAACAGGAAATTAAGAGCCTTTAGATGAATAACAAGTGCTGAATAGAGAATCGTGTGATTCCTTGCAACTCATTGTAATTATCGAATTAATTGGTGATTGCATAAAAACGGAATATTCGGATTAATATTCTATACAAATTGAGCAGTACAGTTAATATTTGAAATCTACAGAAATTAAGTAATAAATTTATTTCTTCTATTCCAAACAGATTTCTGGACGTATCAAATTGACATTTATTTTTATTTTTGGGAATCGGATGTTTTACGAGAAAATTTTAATAATATAAGACAGAATAATCTGAGCTTTAATGTGTGTAAGAATAATGTGAGTTTATGATATCATGTATGTTTATTCTGTTACCATTGCAGAATACTATGAAAACGATTTTAGGTGAAAGTAATTTATTTAATCGAAAGGCTTTTAAAATATTCCAGAAATCAACCAAAAATAACTGATTTTTAAGCGTACTGTATCATATTCGATATGTTAACACCGTTCGCCTAAGATAAAGAGTACTATGTCCTTTCTTAAAGTAGTAATCAGTAAAATTTTAAAAAAAATAATAAATCTTAAGAAATGTATTAGTATTTAGAATTCAGTTGTCCAAACAATAAAATGTACAAGGGTTTATTGAAAAATATTCATGAAAAAGCGATGTATAATTGAAGAAACACACACAAATCCCCCCCCCCCCATTTGAACTTCTTTCCTATAAAATTTCAAATATGCACAAACACGCAATTTTACAAGCGAAGGTGACAGCTGGAATTATTGAATGCATAAAATTTTTTAGGAAGATTTCGCTGGATGTAAAAATATAAAGTTGAAAAGAAGAAAAGAAAGTGATTTCGTTGGTTTTTTTTAAAACACACACACACTCCAATGGACCTGCGATGACGCTTCCCTGCAAAGATACTCTTATAAAGGAAAAGAGACATTTATTGAAATTTCCTCAGTCCTCAAGGAAAACTGAAGCAATCACGACAATCTTAGTGACCATTTGGGCAACTTGGTGAGAAATTTGGCGACTTTGGTGGCAAAATAAAAGTTATCAAAAGTGCTGGAATTTTCGAAGAATTTTGAACAAGATGAAAGTTATGGACTTTTCCTGAACTTTCCTTGTGACGTCACACCTGACCGGAACAGCTGTAAGTACGGAAGAGTGAATTTCTGGAGCAAATTGGTTGCGAATTGGCCGAGGATCTGTCAGAATAGCCAGAAGCTGTACGAGTCCGTACTAAGTATTACTTTGGAGATTTGTCCCTAGTGCGAACTAGTAAGCTGGTGAGTTGATTCTTATTACAAGCACTGTTATGTATGTCTGTGCAGCTGATCTGCACAAATGTTGTATTTGTTCCTGTTGCGTCTTTAAACCGTACAAATTTTGCTACCTATATTTCGTTTACTCTTGAATATTTGTGAATAACGAGTCAATCTCCATTATTCTTCTAGTTGTTCTGATTTCATTCGTACACCATGGAACAAACTTTTTTAATAATAATAATAAAATTATTATTATTATTATTATTACATAGTTTTTCAATTCATAATACAATTATTAATAATTATTTTAAAGTTGTTTTTCGAGAAAAGAAATCAAAGTTAACTTTATTTTTTCTCTATTGACATCCTAATAGCATGAAAAAAGAAATAATTCGAAATAAAAACCAACGTTTTTATATGGTGGCAAAGTTTATTAAAAAAAATTATTAAAATATTAGTTAAAACTGGTCGCAAATATCTAAATATTGCATTGTTAGGCAAATAAGAATGGTTCCCAAAATTTCAGAGCTCTAGCTTGATGGGAAGTTGATTAAATTAACAATAGACAATTTGATGACACACTGATACATAAATACAGACACACACCAAGTGAAATACATAAAAACGTTAAAACTAACTAAAATTAATTAATCCGGTAAATTAAATGGTTGGAATACAGTTTAGTCAAACCACTCTTGGAGACAGGAATTATTTGGCGGTATTTTGCCAAATGTTGCTAAATTGGTCCGCGAAGCGGACTTAACATTCAGCCAAAAAAAAAAATAATAATAATTCGCCAAGTTTGGCAATTATTCAAATTGCGCCAAGTGTTTGGGCTAAACAGCATTATTAAAGAAAATATTAGTTAAAACTTGTCGCAAATGTCTAAATATTGCATTGTTAGGCGAGTACGAACGATTCCCAAAATTTCAAAGCTCTAGCTTGATGGGAAGTTGGTTAAATTAACGATCGAAAATTTGATGACACACTCACACTCACACACACACCAAGTGAAATTCAGAAAAACGTTGTAAAAAATAGCGCACTCTTAGCAACTTTTGAAATTCTCCTTGGAACTAAACTAAATTGAAATCATTGTTAATGATTCAAAGAAAGATCTCATATGTAATGTTAAAGGATTAACTTACTCGAGTAACATATTTAATTTTAAAAAGAAGTTTCTTATTATAAATGCCAGTTTTCCGCGTAAGCAACTTTTCATCGCGCTTAAATTTAAAATTTCATTAAGTTCTGTTCTAATTTACGCGGATTTGAAAAATTGGTCACTTAATGTCAAAATAATATCTCGAACATTTCACGAAATAAAGTTTTCTTCTAAAAAATGCTTACGTCGATCGATGACTGATTATTTTTCCAAATTATAAAAAGGTTCGAAATTCAAAATCATCATAAAAAATCTAAATTACTAAAAACAGTTACGAAAAAAAAATTAATTGAAACATTTAAAATTTAAATTTCTTTTGAATATTTAGATCTTTTGTCATGAAACCTATAGGTAAAAATTTTATCTGACAGTTAAGGGATTATTTAAAGTCAAATTTATGACCGAAAAACGGGCGTGTTTAAGAGGCGGCATGCAAATTTATATTTTTTTAATTACAGAAAGCTATATTATATTATATTAAAAATTTACAAAAAAAAAACTATTAAAGAAGAAAGGATTAGCAAATTTTGCTATAAGGTTATTATAACCGGGGGGGGAAGGTTAATAGGATCTACTACATCCACGCCAATTTTCTTTCGAACATCTCCGGGAATATTGATTGGAATCGCTTGAAATTTGAAACACCACTATATAGAACATTTTCTGTCACAATACTTCCTTTTTAACATCAAAGTTG
>BMAW01038346.1:0-31264 GCA_019974015.1 Nephila pilipes | reverse complement strand
TATTTCAATTATATTTTATATTTATTTCAATTATATTTTATATTTATATTCAATTATATTTTCATTTCATTTATATTTTATATTAGTAAATTTGTGGCTTTTTTTCACATTACAATATTTTTTACATTTTAAATTATTACAATTTTTTTAATAGAATGGCTAGGTTTTTTGACTAATTGCTTCATTTAATTCTTTAATATATTTTCAATATTTTTAGTTCCAATAATTTTATCTTAATTTTGTTTTTCTTAGTAATTGCATATATATATATATATATATATATATATATATATATATAAAGAGAGAGAAATATATATATATGTGTGTGTGTGTTTACAAACCTTTCGCAAAAATTCAATAAAATTTTCTAATTCTTCCTATACTTTAACACTTCTAGAGGAAAGTTCATCTTATTTTCTTATACAAATCCAATTAAGCTTCTTATTTATGAGATTTCTTGCTATAAATCTGCTCATACCTGGTTTTCCTCGGTTTCACATCAGCAGGGAGACTTTTCTACAGTCATTTTTGACTGCAGTTAAAATACATAAAGATTCCTAATTTAATACCATCTGTTTGGATTTCTTATGCAAGAAATCCTTGTATATAAATTCTAAGCAGGAAAATGTTTTCTCTCTTTCCCTGTAGCCACGACAGCGAAAAGACGCATCTGGCATTTTCAAATTTGCATTATTTATTTGTAATCGCTCCTCTCTTACTTGACCATGGAAGAAAGTGGATGTAGATTGCTCTGTTGCACCATGTAACTGCCTCTCTCTCTTGTATTATTAATAAACTCTCTTTAATAATTCTTAATTTACCAGTCATCAAAATTGATATCAAGATTGGGGGTGGGGGATGAGTTATTGCTAAAGCATTCTTTAGTATTCGACGAAATCTTAATAAAGTCTTATAAAAGAAAAGATAAATTAGATAATTTGAAATAAAAAGTTTTCCTGCAATATTATTCGTATAAGAGAAACGTTGCCGGGCAGCATCACAAGAGGTACGTAACAGTCTATGTGTGTGTACTTCTTCTACTAGAGGCCTTTCCTACATGATTCGAGTTTTGCTACGAAAATAAATACCTATATAAATGTATGAAGTATCTGTCTGGACAAGCCAGAACTAAACGCTTCTCGGTTTTGTTCAGGAACAGGCGTTGCTGCACGAGCATCATGACACTGATTCGTGGTGCCATCTATCCAATAATTGAAGAACTGGTTTTACAATATCTTTGAAAACACAGTTAATACTTTGACAATTAGCTGAAAATCCTACGTAAATTAGAATAATTAATTAATGTTGTTCAGATTTATATAATTCAGCGTGTACATGATCAAATTTGACGCTTAGCCAGTTGGAAACATCTTGTAATTAAATTGAAATTTCGCACATATTTAAAAATACACTTGCTTTTTCGGATACTGTCACCCATCTATTAATGATACAAATATTTTACAAGATAAAAATTATTGCATATTTTACGCGCAAGTTAGAAAAATTACTCCCCAAATATTGTATACTCTTTTTTTTTTTTTTCAAAAAACTGCACTTTAAAGTAAAATTGCATAAATGCCTTTGCAAGTATTACACAATGGATCGTATTAACCTGGACAACTGAAATTGAACACAGTGGAATTTCCTGAAACACAGAAATGGCCGTACATTATCGAAAGCGATATCATTAAGTCTTAGTTATTACCGAAAAATAATAGAGATATCTGGATGAAAAATATTCTGCATATTAACAGATATTTATGTACGGAATGTTGTAAATTAAAGTTAATGTTGATCTGTTAGGTTTTAGGAATTGATGTAAGCCGCAGTTTGGAAAAGCTAGAGTTCAACCTGGAGGATCTTCAAACGGTCAAGAAACATTGAAAGAAATGCATTACTCTGGATGATGACTATGTAAGTGGAGTCTTAAGAATAACAAATAAAAATTAAGTTTTTATCTCGATGAATTTTAATCATAATAAAAACTTTACGGCATCCCAGAATAATAATTAAAACTGTTGGATAGTGTGGATTACTTCAATCTACGGCTTCCTGACAACAAATAGAAGCAAGAATAACTGTAATTTAGAACACTGCGTGCATATGGATCAATTAATGTACATAATGCATTTCATCGATGTATCTCCTTTATTTCTTATTACTAATTAAAATTTCAAGATATCACCTCGTAGTTAGAGAGTTTTGGATCAAACCAAATTTAATCTTCATTCGAAATTCATTCAAGTAGCATTCAAGTCTCATGTTTCTCTCCACCCCTCCGGAGAGGCGGTGTAAAACACTTGAAACTCAATTTTCGTTCTTAATTTCATGACTTCCTTCACGTCATTTTACGTATTTGATACGCATAACTACCATTATCTTTAGTACAGTAATTTTAGTACTATAAAATCTTAACAAAAAATCTCAAAATTCATTTGGGGGTCAAAAATAATTACTTTAATTAATAAAAAAAAAAAAACATATTTTTCTTCCTTTTCTTTACATCCATTTTGGTTTTTGCTCCGTGCTTCGGCACAATTTAATCTATTTTGTTTTCCTTTTCTTTCTGTTTTAAATGAGACGTGAGTATTACCCAGGCTGGTCCTTTAGAAATTATGTGATTGTTGTTGCAATTTACAATAATGTATACATAAGGATCAATTGATACAATAAATATATTTCATCCAGATGTATCTCAGTTATTCTTAAGCAATGATTAAATTTTACGATGTACCCTCTCAGACAGTTTTGGATCAAACCAAATTTAATCACCCCTCGAAACTGCTCCCCTCGTCGAAAGTGATGCGCCCAATTAGGATGACATTACCGATTCCTCTCGACACGTGAGACAGAACGGACGAATCACGAATCGATTCGCTAAATAATTCAAAGCATTTCGCAACACACGGGGGGCTTCGAAAATGCTCGCAAGTTCCACTACCATTGGTAGAAAGGTTTGTCTTACTCACAGAGGCACAACATTTCGGAAACTTTTTACATTTGCCGAGGATTTCGGAACGAAAGGAAAGAAAGAAGAAACTTAATGGATGGATTTTCTTTCGACATCCGAAATCTATTTTTCCCGCTACGGTTTTCGAAGTAAAACGGCCCAAGTCGAGGAAGAGGTGCGGTAATTGTAAAATCAATGAAACCCTCAACATTACCCTTAAAAAATGTTCTATGAGAACGGAAGAATGAAGGGTAGAAAAAGAGTTAGTCATAAATGTCAACCGGTGAATGCTAAATTGTTTTTGAAGCCATTGGTTTTGCTGCGATCCCTAATGATTTAAGTTGTTTAACTATTAATACGACATTAAACTTTTACTTAGGGCGCCATAAATGAACACTTTTGCTTTTCACGAGGCCTCGCTTTTTGTAAGACTTTTATGATAAAAATAGTTTTGTGGGTCATTTTTATGATAGAAGATCATTTAAAAAGTACGGTGTATTTTTTAAGTTTTAAGAGACTGATGACATATCATTATGTGGGGTTTCAAAACATAATAAAATTCAATGTATAGAATTTTTATTGCT
Source organism: Nephila pilipes (assembly GCA_019974015.1). NCBI lineage: Eukaryota > Metazoa > Arthropoda > Arachnida > Araneae > Nephilidae > Nephila > Nephila pilipes. The sequence goes on along the minus strand of BMAW01038346.1, from coordinate 27,730 downwards.
ACGTGATGTGTTGCTCTTCACCTCTTATACTGCCTTTCAGAGCAGGTCCATCAGTTGTTCTTTGCTTAATGCAACTGCACTCCTTCGAAGAAAAAAATTCCCATTTACCTAAATCTTGCCTATAAATGCGTATTTTATGACCTAATGGTACTCTAAAAATAGAAAAACTCCCAAGAAAAGATTTTCAGTGTTTAGTTTTATTATCAGTAGGGCATTCTGTATAAGTATAAACAAAATCCTGCTCCAAGTCAAACAAAATATCGCAACTCAAAAGATAATAAATATATTGATATTTTGTAAATTCAATAATACAGAATATAACCTCATCTAGATAATAGATGTTATTTTGTTAATAAAGAGCAGGATATTGTGGTAGTTTGAGTTCTGAACACGGAAATTTTCTGTAAAAATTCATTTTAATTTTCACTTTATTACAATATAGAAAAGCATCTACTCAATATAAATTTCCAAGAATAGTCTATACTGTATATCAGTACTTGAAATACATACATACATGTATATATATATATATATATATATATATATATTTGTGTGTGTGTGTATATTTCAGGTTCATAGAATTTTCAGATATTATGTTTTGCCGTAATAAAACATATTAGAAACATATTTATTGATTCTCGATTGTCAGAGAAATTAATGATCAAGCAATGTTAAACAGCTGTGAATTTCAATCACTACTTAAAGTAGAAACAAAATTCAAAGGCATAATTTTTAAAGACAAAAGATTGAATTTTAATGTGTGACCAAAAACAAACAAAAATCGATATTTAAACTGAATTCAGTTTTGAAGGTATACTGTCACCTTAATGGCTTTGAATCTTTTTGGTAAAATCCTTATAATCTTTTAAATCACTACAACAATTCTTTGCTCCAATAAATAAAAGTATCGTGAGACATGACGTGATTGATTATTTGGTTTTATGGGATATAAAGCAACAAAAGAACTTCTATTCCCTTTAAAATATTCTTTTAATTCAATAGATATCAAAATATTTCATCTTCTACAGGGATGTTCTGAATAAGGTACTGTGCATCTATCTGGAGTATATTCCTGAGATGATTTCTGCGGGACGCATATTTATTAAAAGTCGAAAGAATATGTTCCAAATCATTGATATGGTTACGGGTACCACATTTCACATTACCATTTAAATTGAATTTGTGAAAAGCCCGGGAGTTAGGATCATTTGGCTGAGGATTCGAATACTAAGAATTTCCTCTCTTCCGTTTTTTGTCCATTGGATTACTTGTCTACGTTTCGAATGTTTCCTGAGATTTCGAAATATGATGAGACATGGAAGCATGACAAAGAAACGATTGTTATGAAACTAAGTGTGTAACGTTGGGTTGTTCACAATTTTCTCTTCACCACTATCGGAAACTTCGTAGTAATTTGAATTGCATAAAATTACTACTTCTTCCCAAACCAAAATGAAACGTGATTATGTGCATTAAGTTAAGATAAAAAGAGCAATGAATTGAAGAGAGATAGTTATATATAAGTGAAATAGAATTGATGAAAAATAATGGTAAGTAAAATGTAATGCTAGTCTGATAAATATTTATTTGTCTGTTGAATAAAAGAACCACATTTAATGTCTTGGATTGTAGCGAAACTTAGTTAAGGTATTAGTTAAGAATCGTCTGTTTGTGAGAAATGATTGAATCAGAATGAGTAAATGGGAAAGATGGCAGCAGAATTATATGATGGTGGAAGGTCGTTATAAGCGTTAAGAGTATGCTCACGATAAAGCATACAAGAATATCTAAGAATATGTTGAGTATCAAATACAGTTTTACTCATTTAACACGATTCAATCAGGGCCCATCATCATTGATCCGCGTTTTAAGTGAAAAACAATATTTACATGTAACAATGCTTCAAACACACATCTTATCATATTCTTGCATAATTGTATAACATTGCTTAATTTTTTCATATTTTAATGTAACTGTCCATCAGGATTAATTTTAAAAAAAAATTCGAACATCTTCCATCTCAATTTTGTCACTAAATGGCATTGTTCTCGAGAGAATGGATAGACTTTATTCTTTGTAATAATTATTTCACTAAAGAAAAGAATAAAAAAATATGTTATAAATTCAGGCTTATTTTCCACGAGAAAATATCATTTTTCACTTAGAAGAATTAATATGATATAAATTAGACATTAATGTGTGAGTTCGGTTTTTTAAGTTTAATTTATTTTCACGATTAATGTATTAAGAGATAATATATGCCTTTTTTTCCCTATCAAAATGTGACGTCATTATCGAATTCCAATTTTTGTTATAGGTTCGAAGCCTCACTAAAGATATATTTCTAAAATAAAAGATAGAGAATTTATCTCTTTTTGAAATGGCTTTAAAATATCCAAACACACTTAGGAAGTTCCTCGTGGCAAAAAGTGTCAATTAAAAATATGATGCAAATGAGCAGATCAATTAGAATGTATTGTACTGTTTTGATTTTAATTTTTAAAAGGAAAATAATGTTAGCCACATTTGAAAGGAAATTTTATTTAAACGATGTTAGTTCGAAATTTACTTATTTTAAAAGGGAAAGCGGATTGACATTAGAGCTTAGGTATTTGAAAGAGAATAACTCACTGTAGCATTGTTCATAATGTTTCCAACCCAAGAGACATTCTTCGTGTTCTTTGGAGATATTTGGGTAGGCACATACATTTAAACCAGGGTGCTACCTGTGTACATCCCTCGTGGGGGAACCTTCCAAACGTATCTGTGTTTGAAATAGGAAACGGATAGGCATGGGAATTCGAGAATTGGGAACAGGAATGGGGTAATTTACTGCAGTATTGTTCATAATGTTTCCAATCCAAGAGACCGTCTTCGCTTTCTTTGGAGCATATTCATCCAAAGCAGGGCATTGTTTTGAATTTTGCTTGGATTTCGGGGAATAATGACAGAATTCAAGGGAACAATATGACACACAACGAAAAACGCTTATTTCGTAGGTATTATCACATTTCTTCCTTCAACAAACATTTTGGGACTTTAATTGGATGTGTTTGAATTGAAAATCTCTCCCATTGCAGGAAACATGACTGATTCAAATTACGTTAGAAATACTGAAATATGGTGGAAAGGATTGAGAAATTACCTTTACAAGCGACACAGAATTCAATACTGAGTTCCTAATAGGGAGTGTGTGTGGAAGTTTTAAGCAAAAGAAAAATGCCCGCTCTTAAGAGCGTAAGTAGTGATCGTATAAAAGCCAAGAAATATATGCATCTCTAAGACTGCTAAGGATTAGACACCGATTGATTCGGTACAGATAAATAAATGGCTGCTATATTACGTATCAGGTTCTGAGGAATGTAGGGCTCAGGCAGAGAGATAGTAAATTAGGGATTCACATTTGAGTTGTCTTGGATCTGAAAATAATAATAATAATAATAATAATTTGGTTGTCATCACATTGCAGCTTTCTTCTCATTTGATTTCAGATTCCTGTCTGTTTTGAATAAGATTGATAGCAACAGAATAGAATTATACCAAGCTTTACAAATTCGAGGCTAAATGACGCCAAAAAAATTCATGCCATAGGCAGCGCCAATACAATTTTAATTTGGCGACAAATAGTTACGAAATCAATACTAACCAATGAATCAATTTTTTTGACCCCGTTTAATTGACGGAAGCAATGGACAGATTAATTTCCCTCAGCAACGCCATCTGCTTTTTTTTTTTTAATTTAAAACAGATACTTTTTCAACTACCAACGCAGTTTTATAATTAGATTTCGCTTAATGTGCATAGATAGCAGTGGGCTTCGATCTATATTTAACTATCAATCTTCCAGCAGCTTTATTACGTAACATTATACTTTGTGATTTAGAACTTCTGGCTGCATTACGAGAGATACATGAATGGCTAAACTTTTCCGACTGCATTCTTTATCTTTCGAAATACAAAGTAAACTTTAAGGAGCGATTTAAGATAACAAATTAATTTTCTTAGATGTATTCGCCAGTCTTCTAGAATTCCTCGTCGAAATTTTGGATATAATCCAAAATCATATTAATGATCAGAAAAATAAGTCTGTAACAAATTAACTCAAGAGCCATTTGACTTCAAAACCACAAAACCATTCATCGTTCTCTGTTGTTCGAGTATTTTGATGAAAGTAACAGAAGATATAGAACAAATTAATGATAAAATAAATGGCTTATAATGAAAGAAAATGTAGTATTTGTAACAATTGAGGAAGTTTTTCAAAAAAAAAAAATGCGAGTTCTATACTTTCCATTAATCTAAAAATAAATTAAGATAATATTACCAAATATAACCACGAATTCTAACATGGAACAAGTCCAAGTTTTCTTAAAACTGAATGTTTAGCAAAATATGATGGAGATTGGTCCTGAAAAAATGCCAATACCTAGGAAATAAATATTTATATATAAAAGAATCATAATTTCAAGATAAAGGACAAATAAAAGCTTTAATGGTACAAATATCCATATCGTTATTTTTATGAATGTATCGCAGCGACCAAAGATAACAGATTTTTTCAGGAAAACAGAATGTACGTAATTATAAAGCCTAAATAAGAGATTAAATGAAAGACTCCAGGATAAATCTATTCGTGTTACGCGTTATTTACACATTAAAAAGAAATGAATTCTAAATAGCTAAGACATCTTTAAGAATTATTTTTAATCTTATTTTACTTCACATTTAAATAATACTCATTTTTTGCTAAAAAGAAGTAACGGAAGTCATATTATGACAATTTGAGATCTGTATACCTACTATATATCTATTTATTTAAATTAATTAATTCTAGTACTGAGTATAATAGTTAAGTCACTTAAGTCAAAAAGTTACTGAACTTTTTGTAACCATTTTGCATAAACTTCACAACATTTATAACTTTAAAATTTGCAAAGTACTTATAAAAATAACAGAATAGATGTTAGACTATTCGTCGTTTTCTCCTCACTAACTTTGTGGACTTTTTGCATTTTGAATTGCAAAAAATAATAGCTTCTTTCCAACCCAATGAAACGTGAATACCCATATTAGATGAAGGTAAGAATTGTAAGAGTTTAACAAGGGACAAAGAAAGGTAGAAATGAAAAAAAAAGACGAGAAAGAAATGATTGGTTAATTTGATTGATTGATGGATTTAATTAAAGTCGCTCTAGAAGCAACACGAGGGCTATTGGGGACGTAACTCACAACAGTGAACCTCTTTCAGGTGACGAGGAAGACATCTGAGCTGGCACTTTCCTCTCCTAAATTCCACACCAAGCCTTTGGGAGCACTTCGAATCTTATCAGATGTAACGTACAATGGTACCGGTTATACGGAATGTATTTAGTTGCATCAAGTCTCGAACCAGCGACTCGACGGAAGCCACCGACTGCGAGTTCGTAATCAGAACCACTAGACTACCGAAGCACGGAATTGAGAAGGTAGACAGATGCTAATGACATACTGATAGATGTTTGTAAATTGGAGTGAATTATTGTATTTAATTAATCATTCGTAGTTAAATTGGCAAAAGGATCTTTTGGTGAGAGAAAGAGGTAAAAGGAGTAGAATCTGCTGTATTCAAAAAGTGTCTTGTTGAGAGTGAGCTAAGACATTATTGCTTTAATATAAGAAAAGATCAAAGAGTGAGTTAATAAGGAATCGAGAAAGAACGTCCTTACATATTCTGAGAAGATAACTAGTTTTCTTTTTCTGACGTCTCTTCGTTTGGATATGTGAACTTCTTGACTATTTAATTAAACTTTAAAAAGTTTGCAGAGTTTAATAATGCAGAGGGGGTGCTACTAGATTATTGTGTGACGCACGAGAGAAAGTAAAAAGAATAGGGTTTCAGTTTATTTCAAAGTTTCGAAATTATTTTCCAATAGCTCTAGCGTTGCGTCTTGAGCTATTTTAATACACAATGAATCACAGTTGGAAACTTTAATGTTTCCTTCCAATATTTGTGAAGATGACATATTTCCTGTTCTTAAATGGTTCGATTGTTTTGATTTCTCATTAACGTAGTATTAAGAAGTAGCACGAAGGTAATTAGAAAAAAAAAAAAACGCCTTTGATTGGTTCTATTGATTCAAGAGCCATGTCTTGAAGCTAAATTAAATAATCATTGATTTACGAAATATGTGCATTTGTGGTCTAGAGGGAATTCTGTAAAATAGTGATTGGATTGGGTTTATTAACGTCACTGAGAAGCAACACGAGGACTGTTGGTGACGGACTTCGAAACTGTGAGCCTCGGTCAAATGAGGAGGACAACACCTTAGCTGGCGTTTCCCTCTTCAAACTTCCACACTACGCCAACCAGAGGACTACGAGAATCGACAGATTTGACGTGAATCAGCCCCGGCTTCACGACTGCAAGAAAGGAAGAAATGAGAACGCTGGTCGAAAAGCAGAGGGGACGAAAATAAAGAAAAATAGTTAGGGTATCCCTGGGGTTTGTCATCCGAGCTTTTCAAACATGGAAAACCTTATGAGAGAAAATAAAGACCACTCGTACACTTCGTTGTCGAAGATCACATACCTTTTTCGAAAGCCCTTGAGGGGAACTGACCTAGTTAGCCATGGTCAAAGTGAAGTCGATAAATTTTTAGCTACCTTCTCCTTTTACTAGTGTTCGCGGCAGCCTCATGGTAACGGTCTTGAACTCGCAGCTGGTGATATTTTCTTCGAGTCGTGGTTTTGAACCTTGATGCCCCTAAAGAAACGCCATGTAAAGTAGATGATGCATGTTAAATCTGGTCAAGGTCACTTCCTTCCCTTGGCTTGGTACGGATATTATGAGAGTGAAATACAAGCTCAGATGTCTTTCTCGTCCCTTGATCGATGCTCAAAGTAACGAGATCCGTTGCCAGTAGCCTTCGTGTTGCTTCTTAGTGCGACATAATAAGTAATGACATTCTCCCCCCTCAACTAACTGGTTCACTCCTCTTTTCCATACCACTGGAGGGTTAAAGATTTTAGTTCCCTTTAAGGTGAGGTCATCTCAATAACTTCGTACAATGGGTCTTAGGAGAATCGGAAATAGATATCGATGCTTGCCTAGAATGTATCCAACCGACCATTGGGTATTGTTGTTTCGTAATTCAACAATATCTAGTGGTCGCATGGTCATAATGCATAACTTATGACCATACGACCACTTTATTTGTTACGAATGAAATCATACAGCAGTTATCACAGTGTAAGAAATTTTATTTAACTTATAATTAAGAAAATGTAACTGCACAAACTATAAATGTTCCGATTTGACATAGAAACTGGAAAATGAAGTTAAAACGTCAAACGAATTAGTGTTAATATGATCCTTTTATGCTTACATTTCAATTGATTACTGTGCTAAATATATGAACAAAAATTGTCTTGCTATATCTATATTATTTATAAAATTATCATACATTATTTATCATACATTGTTTTGGGAGATTTTTTTTTATTTCCAATGGCAAGGCAATACAGAAGAAAAAACAACAACAAAGATGAATACACAACATGATCATACACACACAAAGGACGAAAAAAGACCGAAGTCACTGCTTTATTAAAAGTTCTCTTGCTCGCCTATATAATGCCATCTCAGTGTATCCATAGAGCGATGAGCAATGATGGAGATGAGCCCGATTCATTGGCTCCGCCAAATCATTAGGAGGACAGTTTGGATAAATAAAAATCCTAATTCGATGGAGGTGTTCTCCCAGACAGTCAGGACCGGTCAAAAGACGAAATTTTGCAACAGCCTCATGACGTGGAGCGTTGGGAATGGATAGAAGATCATCAACTCCATTGCAATACACTCAGACAAAGTGAGCGGCGGCCTGCATCAAAAATCCTTGAGAACCTGCCTCAACTGTAGACCTTTTTGCCGTATAAACGTTACCACAACACGTATAACGTAGTTTTGCGAGATGATTAGCTATATTATCTCAATTTTCTTATTTATTGGACCAGATCATTTCATTGAATTAAATGATTTAGCTGATTCTCAGCTTTTTAATTTCATTATAATCGTGTACTTAAAAATACAAAGGTATTTTTTGTAATCAATATTAAACTTTGAAATGTGTTCTGTTTGTTTTAATAATATATTTAATTAATATACTTTTTCAATTAATAGGTTTTTCTCTACTTTTTACTGTCAGAAAATTTGAATGATAAGGCTTTTATTTTTCATCAGTATAATGTTTTGAAATATTTTCCGCTTGTTTTAAATAATATCATTGATAATTAATAACACGGAATATGGGTTCAGATAAATAGTATTTTTTAATAAATTACAAACTTACATATAGCTGTTTTTCTTTTACTGAAAAAAATTCAGAGTGCCTGACAGAAAAAAATATTATTAAATCATAAACAATTCTAGTATAACCAAATCTATTCGTAGAATTTTAATATACACTTCTGAGAAATGTTGAAAAATTGTTTAAAAATATTTGAATTTTTAGAAGTAGTAGATATTCTAAAATATTATATATCTTGAAAAAAAAATAAATAAAACGTGTTTTCAAATACAACTAACAAATTTTTGTTATAAATATCAAGATCAAAATTTTTTTCCCGTGGAACCACCCAAGGTTAAGCGACCCCTTAAAACCATTTCGTGAGGAAAAGTTAAATCTTATCATCCAGGCAAACGATTTTCTGTTTATACTGAATAATTCCCGAAAGAAGAAATTATATCGTCGCGCTCGTAATTTCACTTCCTTTATTTGCACATCCTTTTACCTTCCTCCCCTTTCATCGGTTGAATTCGCCTTTTGTTGTTACGGGTAGCTGCCAAGTTCGGAAATTCGGAAACTCATTTATTATCTGCATAAAATGCGCAATATTTAGAATAAACTGAAGTTATTGACAAACATTAATTATTTCCTTCCTGAAATCGGGTGACAAATTAATATTTGTTCGAAAATTAGTTTTCTAAACCGCTTTTCTTCTGAGTAGATTGAAATTTTTTTTTATCAACTGTAAGTCATAAAAAATTGAGCTTATTTTGATACTTCTCATTAGAGAAGTGTAAAATAATTTACTTAGAAAAGTGAAATAATACCAACGTGTAGCATGCGTACGTATAAAACGCTTTGCTTTTATAGTAAGATTTCTCTTTAACAAAACGATAAAGCAAATGGGAAAAACAATGTACTTTTAAGTAATTGGACTGATTTCTAATCTTGCTTTACATGAAAAGAGGGAAAACATCAAAGATATATTAAACATAATTGGAAAACTGCTACTCTTATAATGTGTTGTACACTTACAAAAGGAGATGTAAAGAATTACACAAGTTCCTTGGATTGAAAACATTTATTTTAAACCCATTATTGACATAAAATTAACAAAATTTACAACACAACATACAATTATGTAATTTAATCACAATACCACACAAACTGTAGAAAGGATCACAAAGATCACTAGGATTTATCACACTCGATAATTCAACCAACACTACGTATGCCTCCATGGCAGCTGAACGACTTTTTATTGTTGGGCGAGGTGTGAAATAAAAGTTTCGCCGATTCTTGCACCTTCGGAATTACCAAACAAGCATTTGGCGACGCATTTGGTTGCAAAATCATCAGAATTATCGCCATGACACCAGGATTATCGTCAAGTCACCAGAATTGTCGCCAAGTCAAAGAGATTTCTAAAGTACTCTTACATAGTAGTATCTGAAAGTTAAACACAATTGGTAATTACATGAACATTGCAGGAAATCTAAGTCAAAATGGCAGGAAACGGTAGAAGCAAGTGCAAAAAATGAAACCTGTCTGAACGGTTTTTGCCAAAAGAGTAGGTCTATTCGTGTTCCGACGTGCACAAGTGTTTTGTTTATGAAGATGTCGACTGTCAAATGCTTTGCATAATGAAAGTTTTCAACTTCAATAAATAATACCCATACATGTTATTTCGAACAAATTCATCAATACTTAAACACATTTTTTTCGTATTTCATGAATTATGCTTAACTTTTAAACACCAGTGTAATTTAATTTAGCTTTAAATAGGATTTTAACATTTACACTTCAAATATTAACATTGGAAAAAGTTTACATATGTACCTGTTATACCATTGCTTACTTTATGTCCAGATATGTTTTTATAGAATTAATAAATAAAATTATTCAATCGGCTGTGCAAAAGTACTAATAATGAGAACAAAATATGTTCTTGTAGTTAATGATTTTTTTCTGGAGTTAAATATTCAGGAACAGTAAAATATAAACGTCGTAAAACGAAAATGTATCTCATATTGAAAAGTCCATTTATCATTTCTAGTAAATTTTGCAGATATATTTCTTTGCCAATTTCTTCCAACTTGAAAACTGAGTATTTTTCAAATCTAGTGGCTTTTTAACACAGAAAAAGCGATAACTATTTCTCTTTTTCAGAAGAAATCTTATATTTATTTTCCTTAAATTCCTAATAAAGAGGTGTTTTAATTTAATTTTTTAAAATTTTATTTACAAAATCTTTCATTCTACTGATTAGTTTTTCAAATGAAAGAAATAAAAATTACAAGTTGGTACTGAAGGAAAATCTTTTTTATCCACATAAGTAAATTGTAATCTGTGTGTGTGAGAACTTCGATCTTTGAAAAATCTAAATTTTTCCTAAAAAGGTATCTTAAAGAGATTTCTACTTAATACTGACGTCCAAATAATCAGAATCTTAAGAATTAACTGGTTTCAAGTATGTATAGACAACAGAGAACACAACAAAAATCCCAGGACAAAGTAGCAAGGACTACTTAGGCTGATTAATTCGGTGGCTGATATTTCCGATCCCGTGTAAGGGGTAGTTGAAAAAGGAGTGCCCACGACTGTTTCGAACCCTGCATCAGTTGGACCGAGGAAAGTTAGCCGTAGCTTTTTGCTGCGCCTCTACCAATAAGGCTAACAGAAACGTTTCTCTTGGGTAGTTATTAAGTCGTTATAAATTCTGGTGGGGGTGTTTAAGACAGACACTGAAGTTTTTCATGTTTTTCAAAACCTTGAAAAACTGATATTCGCAAAATACACTCTTGTGCAAAATTAAATAGATAAGTGTTAAGCAGATAAGCAAAGGATACTAATTAAAGTGTAGAAAAAAATATCCAAATAGGTTGAGTCGAACACGTAAGCGTGCATGTGCGTGTCGGAGAAGATATTAGGATGAAGGGTTGACGACGGTTTGTGTCCTCTTACTCATCCATGACATTCGTCTTGTTTCTCGCAAGTGTTGTATAAATTTTATAAAGTATCGAGTAAAATGAGCAGCCACAAACGCATGGATGAGGAAATTAGATGAAGAACTGTCGGTAGATTGGAGGCAGGCCAATCTCAACCGCAGGTGGCTACAGAGCTCAAAGAAACGCACAATATCGTCTGCATTGTGTAGAAACAGTTTCACGACACAGGATCTGAAAACGACCGAGAATATCTGGACAAGACCAACAAAATCCCCGACGACGATTAAGTAATGCTATTTGGAACTTTGTGCGCGGGGATGCAGTACTGCTAGAGCTTCTTAGCTCTCACGTGAATAGTAATCTGCACTAAAATCCGAGTTTCACGGTCTACAGTTGCCTGAACTTTCACACAGCCATGTGCTTTGCATCAGATTTCAGCAGAACACCGTGCCTTTTTCCCGATGAGCTGATATTTAGCCGAGGCATTGATTCTTGGTGTACTTGTATCTTGATAGAGCAGGGGATCTCTTCCTCATCATAGAAAAATATCCTTACAGCTGCGAAAGTTCAATTTTTTGAGCAGACATCATTTTGTACTGTCCAATACCCTCTGTATGTATCTAAGAAAGATTCCCGTATTGCTATAAGGTATAGGAAGTAATTCTTCCAACCGTATGTTGGACTTTTCAAGGGAGTGGCTGGACCAAGGTTTCTTTTAATAGACGACAACGTTCATCCATATATGGCTCAACTGGTTGGTGATTACCAGGAAAGTGAGGATATTCGCCTCATGTAATTGACAAGCCAGATCTCCTGACCTTAACCCGATAGAACATATCCGGAAGTCTCTTGGGAGAGAAATTTCATCGCACCATCCCCCTTCTGTGAACCATTTTGGAGCTAAAATCTGTCTTGCTGCAGAAATGGAATCGATTGCCACAGCGACTATTCAATTACCTTGTATGGTGACGCAGAAATAAATTTAACTTATATTAAACTTTCCTGCATAGCAATTCAAAATAACACAACTCCACAAATTCTTATACAGAGTATTCGAAAGGTTTATTTATCTTATCTGCAGTGTTGTATTCCGGGAATGCTGCCGGGAAAAAGCAATCACTGTCGGAGGATTCCACAAAAAATATTTATTCGCAAGGAATTGATTGTTTATTTATTTTTATATTAAAATGATACGGCATGCTTCCCTCAAATACACACACAATTAAAAAGAAACTATGTACGGGTTTCTAATTGTTAATACATTGCTCGTTCACATATCCAGACTGAAAACAAAAATGTAATTGTTACGTAAGAAGAATCAAAATGCATGCGTGAAATGAGAGTCTCCAATCTCAGTCTGGGAGAAGAGCGCGACAGAAGATGACGTCATGCTAAGCGACCAGTCTGTCTGTTAGAGGGGACAATACCGGATATTAGATGCATTTTCAATTTTATATTACAGCATGGATTTTGGAAATCCCTGCACTATGAACGTTATTGACGATCTTGAGTGTATGAAATGATTTTTGAGGGGTACATTTGTCTCTTTGTTGTAAATGTATATTCATGCCAAATTTCACTAAATATGTCCGTTAGTTATTCAAAAATTGTATATATTGTACAAATCCTCTTCATTTTGCACCGTACTTTGATACTCGCAATCTGGATGCAAAATATGTGGAACTGAGCCAGCATTTACCGAAAGAAGAAAATTAGAGTGGAAAATTATACATTTAGGAGTTATTCCAAATTTGTTCATGACATTTCACATTACCTTGAAATGCAATTTTTGTTAAGAAACTGCCATGGAACACAAACTTTATGGACTTGAAGGGAATTACTAAACTTTATTTAAAATTTATGTTTATATATGTCTATGAATAATTTTTAAAATGCTTTTTCAATAAATATTTTCGATTCCTAAATGTACATTTCATTAATATTCAGAATTTAAATAAGCTAATCGACTTGATAAGGGCTATTTTGTCGGAACTATTTAGTCTTGGTCTATTTTTGATGGGTCATGGAGACAGATGATATGCAAAAAAATGCATAGAAAAATTCCCAATACATCTTATTTCTACAATTCGGACAAGATTTCGTGAAGAAATATACTTTTGCCAAATGTAATATCGAGTCATTAAAGGGGGGCAGAAACATGCTCGAGTATAAATAGATCCTCCTTGAAATATCGTCTTGTAGGAAAGTGAAGGCGATCTATCGATTTTAGAAATCGATAACTCTCACTCTTTTGATAGGGAGATAACTTTTAAATTCGGTAATCGATGCGATACAACACTTCCTGTGCCGATCCAATTTGTCAGGCGAGAGTTTGACTTTTTTAAAAATGCCGAGCTTTCAATCAATTCTGGAATGTAAAGTATTTTTAAGAAATTATGCGAAAATCTGTTGGATCCAATAAAGTAAATCTAATAGCTGCATTTTTATTGGTAAATTATAAAGTATTTTTACTGCTAGTGGAGAAGGAGAAGCGTTTTTATTTTTATTTAATAGCTGCATTTTTATTGGTAAGTGATGCGTATTTTTATATTGTCTCCTAAAACGGGAGATGAATTATTATTGTTTTCAGGAAAGAGTTCTACATAATTGCTTTGAAGGCAACTACGACACAAACGTATTTTAGTTTGTTGCTATGGGGGATAAAGGGCACTTCTCATGCTAATTAGATTATCAAGACTTTCGGAAATCGAAATTTAAAATTTTAAACACGAATGCCACACTACAAATTAAAATATTTTGTGTGTGTCTATAATCAAAATGAGGGGTTTGATAATTCTGGTCAGTTTCCTCAAACTCTACTTTATCTAAATCGCCGGTAATTTCCATTTTACATTATAAAATAAAATTAATTCTATACAGTTTGTCTGTGTAAGCATTTTTTTTTTAAAAAAAACATACTTTTAAATTTTTATCATTGCACTACATTTGTATAAGAGTTTAAAAGTTAAGTGAGTGTTAGAGAGGCTTTAATTCATAAAATTCAAAATTCTTTTTAATATTATTAAATTTAATGTTTCAAATCTTATTTATTTTCCGTGCACAGAATGCTGTGTTTAAAAGAACTCTACAAGCCTCTAAATTCTACATACACTGGATTTAATGCAATTTGTTCTAAACTTGAGTGCACGACTTACAAATAGAAATGCAACCAGAGATAACTAATTGCTCGTGCATATACATATGTAAGTATATAAACGTGATTTTATTTGCGTAAAAATAGATAAATATAGTTGTATCTCAGTGTTGAAATATAAATTATCATTAGTTTTAATTTTAAAATACGAGGATTATATGAATGAATAGTTTAATTAACGTTGCACTAGAAACAACAAGAGTGCTTTTGGCTACACAAGGAACTGTCTACCACTTTTGAAATAAGACATGAATTTTAACTATTTACTAAAATTTAATGTTATTTCTTTTGCAGCACACGTATAATTGAGAAATATTGGCCCCTTTCCTATTAGAGCGGGATCGCGATGAAATATCGAGGAATTAATGTAACTATTTTAAAAAATTAATATTATTACTATTATAATTTATGAGTAATAATATTAAATTTATTATTAAAATAATTTTTCAAATTTAATATTAATATTTATAAGTAATAATATAAAATTTAATATTAATTTAATTTTCTAGAGTTAATATCAACATAATTTCTTAGACTTAATATTAATATAAATTTTTAAATTTAATATATTTTTTTAAACTTAATATATTTTTTTAAACTTAATATTAATATATAATATTTTAACTTAATATTAATTCTTATATAATTAAGAAATATTAGCTCCTTTTTTATTAGAGCAGAATCGCGAAGAAAATAGCGGGAAAGGCGTTTATTTCTCCTTTCTTTCGTTAAGCAATTATGCGGCGTTCATTACCTTTTTAAAAAGGTTTTTTTTCGATTGAATGAATGTTTATTAACGTCATACTGAGAATCAAGATGAGGGCAATTTGTTATTGCCCTCCTGATTTTGAGACTCGGTTGAGTGACGAGGATGAAACCTGAGCTGGAACCTGCATTTCCTAACTTCCACCCCATGCCAAAGGGAGGACTATGAACCTCGACAGATTTAAATTCCATCAACCCCGGCTATACTGGGGGTCTTTTTGACAAAATGAGAGGATTATGTGAATTTAGCATAAAATGAGTTTATGGTGCATCTCCATTAATTTACCGGAATATCATGACTATAATACGCACTTTTTTTCCCGTACTTTTGTTTGTAAAAATTTGGGTGCGTATTATACTTGTGTGAAAATTAAAAAAAAAATTTTGTAACATCTTACAACGAACACGCAGCATCTGTAAGGGAATGTTGTAACACGCGTGCTGCGCTGGTGTTCTTTTGCATCAACAAGTGTCATCAGATGAGGATGATGATAGTGATATATAATACGACGGCACCAATAATTATGAAATCAGGCGCAACAATAATAGATTATAAATGTTCTAGTGAAAGTGATTAAGACCGATAATTTGACTGAAATTTTTGTTTTGTGTTGAAATTTAGGTTTGATACTTTCGTTTCTTTTTATTAAAAATTTCAATTATGTTAATAAATACTCTTGCAAATTAAATAAAATATTAAAAAGTTATGAGTGCGTATTATATTCGAATTTTAAATTTTTCCGAAAATTTAGTGCCAAATCAAGCACGCATATTATATACGTGCGCATATTATAGTCAAGACCTTACGGTAATAATTATTAATTTAATGATTATTAACTACATACTGTTATTAATTTGCAAAGACAAATCTCGGCAAAAATAATTTTGATTCCATGCGTCTACGTACTTGAAATGATATGTAAAACACCATTTAGACAAAGGAAAATTTGAAAATAATGTTGTCAAAATATTGAGTCTATGTTTTTTTGAAAATACACTCTATAACGAAAAAAAAAAAAAAAAACGACGCACCATGAAGTTTTCTGATAGAGAAAAAAATTGGTGGACAAGAAAAATTATGTACAGAGTAGAAAGTGATTAAAATTTCAGAAAAATTGAATGATTTATATCAGAGTTACAAAGTAACGAGCTCAAAAAGGTATTGACACACCTCTAGCCTGCATGCAAGCTGCCACACGACGTGGCCTAGAGTGATAAAGCTCCCTGATGGTCTCCTGTGGTATTTCTTGCCACATTTGCTCCAATTGTCGGTCATCAACATTCCCTGGTGGATGCAGTCGCCTTCCCATCCTATCCCAAACATTCTCGATTGAAGAGAGATCTGGCTGTCCAAGGAAGTGTTTAAGAATCTGTTAGATAGTTCATAGCAACACGTGCCGTATGTGATCTGGCATTATTTTGCTGAAAAATAAGGCCAGGGTAGTACAAAAGGAACGGTAGCAAAACAGGTATCAGAATGTCGTCGACGAACCACTGTGTTGTAAGGACTCCTCTAATGACGACCAAAGGGGTCCGACTATCAAGGGAAATGGCACCCTAGACCCTAACTTCTGATGGAGGGCCTGAGTGACATGCAATAGTGAAAGCAGGATCGGCACTCTGCCCCCTTTCCAGACACATCTTCGATGATGATCAGAACACTGTTGGAAGCGAGATTCGTCGCTAAACACTTTACGTCCTTAGTCAACATAATTCCAAACTGATCGAGCCAATCACCACTGTAATCTGTCTCGAAAGTGTGCAGGCGTGAGTGGCAGGTGGCGTAGCTGTCGGTAAGAGCGTAGATTTTGCTCTATCAGTTGTCTGTGAACGGTCATGGTGGACACTCGTGTGTGGGTCGCACGTCTGATGACTGAGATCGATAAATCAGGCGCTGTGACAGCTGATCTGACAATCACTCTGTCCTCCCGATCTACCGTGGCCTTAGGTCAACCGCTACCATCATGACGCCAAAATCTGCCATCGTCCACTCATTCTTGACAGCATCTTCTAATCACCGCATCGCTTCGACCCATATGACGAGCGATTCTCCGATTTGCCCAACCTGCCTCTTCCAATCCAACGATACGATCTCTTTTAAACTCTTACAGTTGCTCGTAATGAGCTCGAATCTTTCGAAGAGGCATTTTTTTTCGGTCATTGAAAGGTATCCTAAATCGCATTGCAACAAAAAATTTGACCATCAGATTGAGAATCGCTTCTTATATACACTTGATGACTGTTCCGAAGCGCTGTAGCTCCCACTATTCATTCATCGGACTCCAAATTTTATTCACTTGCATATTCGGTCCAGATGTTTTTGCATACGAAATTTCTTTACAATAGGGCTACTTCGTTCTTGATGCGTTTTTTTTTTTTTTTTTTTTTTGTTATTGATTGTAAATGTTATGCTATATTACTGACATTATATGAAGAAGTATGACGTTTTATTCTAGATATCACTTTTACTTTTAATAGATATTGTCCAAAACAAATCTATACACAAATGTACAAGAACAAATATAATTTTTTTTCGCATCAAAAACAAAATTCCATCTACTATTTCTCTCCTCAGTCACCTGCCATCCAATGTTTTCTTCCAATCCGAAACAAAAATTATATGGTCTCTCCAACTGTCTGTCACAAATGTCCGGCAACCAAAGCCGACATGCCTCTTAGGTTTGAACTACGGTCAGATGACGAAGTCGACACATGAGGTGGCACCCAGTCTCCCCATCTCTGTCATAAGTTTGACGTGGTGTGATGTGTTCTATAAAAAAGTTATATTACCATTTGATATGTGCATAATGTGTAATCTTCACTGGTATATATCTTCCATTACTAATTTTAACTGGTATATATTCACCATTACTAATTTTAATTACAAGTTTCGGTACTAATCAATCAAAGTTTCGATGAAAATAGTTCAATGCGTATTAATTCACAGCCAGGTAAGCCTAAATAATATACTTTTATTCAAGTTGCCCTAATACTTTGACTGCTGTGGTATATCTATTCCCTTTATGGTTACACGGCGAAAACGGACTTGAAATATCGTTCGCAATAAAAAAAAAAAATTCGAAACAGTAATTTTATATTTCGTTCAATTCTTTTCATGAAACTCTACAAAATATGCAAATTTTCTTAATTTTGACCACCAGTGTATATATATGTATGTTTGTGTGTGTATATTGTGGCCCACGAGGTCTTTTGGGTTGGCCAGGCTTGTTCTATTTGAATTATGTTTAATTATATTGGGTTAGGTTTCATTATAAACTATTCAAAAAGAAAAGTCTCACAGTTAATTGAAAGGGAATTTGCGACGGAATCCATTGATATAAACGAAGCTCTGAAGTTCATGAAACCATTGATCTGTAATTTGTTCTTTTAATTATGGAAATAAACATAATTTTAAATAAATTCAGTTTTGATTTTATAAAAATGGTATGTTTTTATTACAGGTATGGAAACAAAATGTTTTATGACCTTATTGCTATACACGGCCTACTAGGCTATCTTATGCTTTCTTTTGAAGTGGGATGATTCGTTCCTTTTTCATTACTCAGGTAGCTTTACATATAAAATATGTCCTCGTCAACCCTTCAAGTGGACCTGCTCCCTTATGAGTAATGTATGTACATGTGGGAACTATCTGTCACTTTTAAACTAAGACGTGTCTTAACTATTACCTAACGCTGAATATTATTATTCTGTAGCATATATATAATTGCGTAATATTAACCCGTTTCCTATTAGAGTAAAATTGTGAAGAAAATGTCTGGGAATGAGTCTGTTCTCCCTTCTTTCATCAAGTAATTATGCGGCGTGCAATACATTTTTAAACGGGTTGCCTTACGATTGATTGATTGTTTATAAACGTCGAACTTCGAAGTAACACGAGAGCTTTTTTACTGACCTCGTAATTTTGAGGGCCGGTCAAGTGACGAGAAATACACTTGAGCACTTCCCTGTCCTAGCTTCCACACAACGTCAAGGCAGTTCTTTGTGCCTCGACAGATATAAATGTATCAGCCACTCAAGACGGAGGGGTTCGATCTGGACACGAACTTACGACTTGATGACACAAGAGAATTCACAGCCATGATCACGAGGCTACCGCGGTCACGGTTGTATTGAGAATATTTATTAAATGATCCGTTTTTAGTGAATGATTCTTTAAGGGAGAAAAAACTTGTGAGATCATCTAGCTCAGGCTAGGCACAGAGATGAGAAAAACAACTAAAAATTTAACTGTAGTGAATTACCGTATTCCCTTTAGCCATTCTTGATACCGAATTCTTCAACCTTAATAATCCCTAATACAGGTACTTTTTACTAATTACATTAGGAGTGCCGAAAAGTTCTGTCCGTTTGTGAAGTGAAAGAAAATAATACATTTTTCATACATTTAATAACATTTTTTGCGCGATATAATTTTCACCTTTACTAGGATTTTTTTTTATTAATTCCAGATGGGGGCTTCGGAAATTTAGTTAGAAAAATTACTTCGAATCGTCAAATGACGTGTCTGTTTGTTCGGAATGAAAACCGATCCATTTTGGACGGGTGAAAACTGGTGATGAAACTGATGATTATTTTCGAATACAGCGTAAGGAATAAAGCAGACTTGCAACATGAAATATCTGTTCCCTCCACCTCAAAATCGAATTTGAGCCGGAATATGAGAACGCTGTGCAAAGGGAGGGGGACGTGCAAGAACCGATACATTTCGAGCTTTTGAAACTTGACAAAAAACTCGATTCGGAGAGATACTGTCAGCAAACGGATGAATGCACTGACAAGAAAGAGGCCGGCGATGTTCAATATGAAGTATATTGTATTGCATCATGATAATACCAAACAACACGCTGCTTTGGAGATTCGTCAAAACAATCACAGAGTTAGACAGGAATTTCTGTCGCATCCACCCTATTCCTCAGACCTGTCACTCTCTAATTATCGTCCTGCAAAATGTTTTGCAAGGAAAAAAATTCAAAACTGAAACATACGTCAACCTAGCACTATTTGAGTTCTTCGCCTCTAAAGAAAAGGCGTTTTTCATAAATCGTATTTGCAAATTACTGTAAAGCAGACATGAATTCATAAGTAACGACGGAAAATATATTTTACAATAAACATTATTAAATATATGAAAAAAATGCTTTATTTTCTTTCACTTTATAAATAGATAGAACTTTCCGGTAATTCTAATATATTTCAAAGAAGGGCGCGGTAACATGTCTCATGGTCGCGGACTCGCACCTAGCGTTGTTTTCGTTAAGTCATAGTTTTGAGTTCTGATGCTACTTAAAAGCCAAAATGTTAAGGGGCTACTGCACATTAAATCTAGTCAAAATCCATTGCCCACCCATTGGCGGGATGTGGAATTTCGAGAGAATGGTTCCAACGCGGGTGTCATCCTCGTCACTTGAGCGAGGGTCTAGATACAAGATCCATCGCATTAGCCCTCGCGTTGCTTTTCAGCGCGACGTTAATAAAAAACAATTGTAATCCATTCAACAAACTTTTTTGTAGTCCTAGATATTATAAACTACAAATTTTTAGAAATCAAATATTATAAAAAGGATAGATCCCTCCCCATAAAAAATCTTGAATGGATACTTTTAGAACAAAATTAATCTAATACATGGAACCTTCCAATTTTAATGCTTCATCTCTATATGAAGTAATCATTTTTAATACTTTAATTATTTTTAAATAGTGTCCTAGCACTAGCTAACGTGCCGTTGGCATTTTCGTCTAGAATATATCACAATATAATATCCCGTAATGTGTGGATACAATAACCACGTCGGAAACTCTAGTCTTCACCGCAAATGAAATAATATTTTGTTTCAACAAAATATCACCCACACATAAGTAAAACATCTATGCAAGAATGTTGTTGGAGATTATGTAGTTATGGATTCCCATGTCATTTCTGCCGAATGGACAGATGCGTTTCCAATGGAAAATGTCTGGGATATTCCGCCCCGGGCGTATGACCCAGTGTAGACATAACTGAAGATCTTCTATCTATTAGGTTATGAAAATACGACCTACAGTAACTCCGTTATGTGGGCCTTCTGTCCCAAAGGTATTATATTATTACTTCTCTTATTTCTAACCTTAATACAAAGGCGGAAATATTTTTTTATGAGGAATAGATGGAAAAGATTATTTGTTATCCAATGATACTTCCCTTAGTTATTTAAAATAGGAAATATTTTGTTAAATATCTACACAGTAGAACATTTTTTGTAAAAGTATTAGGAATTCGTATATTATTTTTAAAATTATCCATTTTTTTATTACTGTATATTTCCGAGTGAAAATCCTGAATTTTTAGAACTTTACCTAGACTAAATTTCAAGGCTCAGTTTGTGACTTTGGGCTATTCGCAATTTTCTCTTCACTAAGCTCGAAGACTTTACAATAGTTCGAATTGAAGAAAATTACAATTTCTTTCCGACTAAAATGAAACGTGATGAAGACAAATTAGATGAAGACAGAAGTGAAATGAAGTAGTGATACTGATAAATAAATAGAATAGAAATGAAGGGAGATGGAAGATAACGACATGCTGAAAGATATTTATAATTTTAATTGAAGCCCCTTAATTAGTTTTGTGGATTGAAGCGAATTGTAACAAAAGAACAAATCTGTGAAACTATTGTTAGTGAGAATTAATGAATTCAGAACAAATGATTCGGTAAGTTAAGATTTCATATTTTAATCGTAATCTATGTTTGTTGAGTTAATTGGGATTTCGAGAGAGAGTGACTTTAGTTATTATCCGTTGATTTCTAATAAATTATTTTAATTTTTTCCGGCTTTTTTTTAGTTCAGTATTCATTGACTAATACACCCAATTCTGTATTTATGCGAACTTGTTATACATGATTTTGATTTAACGCAAGTGATAAATAAATTAATTCTCACTTTACAAAACTTCTTTTACATGATTTTGATTTAACCTCAATTAGAAAAAAAAATTTGATTTCTCTTTTTACGTGACTTATTTCAATTTAACACGATCGATCCAATTTCTAAGAAAACAATTTTGTTTTAATTTTATTTTTAAAACTGTGACATTGGAGAGACTAGAAATGTAATGCGATTTCGATTTGGGAGAATTCTCCGAATTTTATAACCTACAATATGGAATTGGCCTGAGTTGCCTGCGTTTGGAGTTTGGTGTTCTAAGAGAAAACATCTGTGACAGTTGTTTTCATTTGATTGAAACGTTCGAGACTTATCAAAATAAGTCTCAGAAAAACTATTCAAACAAATGTTTTTCCCTCAACACGAACGTTGAGAACGGCGAGTCAACGAATACATCTTTTTTCTTTGTCTTACCTACCGTTTGGTCACACGCCCAATAAACGGTTGGACTTATACTTTTACGAATTTTGCGTAAAAGTCAATGAATGGTAAGTTATAGCTTAATGACCAATGTTTTTTTTAATTATAATGGAAAAAGTCGTAGGTAATCATTACATAATGTCACATAATTCATCCATACCAAAAACAGAAAGTTATTATATTATTTTTCCTGATTTCTTAAGACTAGAATCCATTTTCTTTTTTTTTTTTTTTATAGAAGCTTTATATTTCTTACATATATTCTTTGGGATCCTATGCACTGTGTTAAAAAAAAGAATTAGGTGTATATTACATTAAATTATGGAGTAAAACCATAACAATGAAGGACGGTCATTACAAGCTTATATTCGGATCTAAAAGCACGAGAAAATCGTAGGTACTTTTATGTTGGTTGCATAAAAAATAACTCTCCATATAGAGAGTATCTTTTATCTCTTTAGTTTATTTATCTTAACACGTTCAATGACACCATCGCACTCGTGTGTCAAAGCTTTGTATGACAGCGACTCTCGAAGAAGACTGTTCACTGTCGTAAGATATGTTCTTTACTTTTGTTTGGCTTTGAAAGTTAAATAAACAGATTGTTTAGGCATGAGAATGAGCATTATATTTTTTACGAGCTTTTTTTTCAAATTCTATAATTGAATTTTTATGTGAGTTTTTAATAAGGGTCGACAGTACAAGCATCATGGTAGGACCTTCGCAGCTAGAGAAAAGTAAAGTAAATAAAAAGATTAACTTTTATCGTGATAATAGAATTTGTAGACACCTTTACGGCTACGAGAGAACTGATCATGAAGACTACAAGTTATGGCTATTAAATAACGAGACTGACACTGTAAAGCGTTTTATTTTGATGTCATACGTAATTTTTATTATCATCTTCAACATACACCCCTCCTCTATCCCTACAACGCTCCATGCGAATCTTCCATTCTTCGGAACAGTGCTGGTGAGTCCTTCTGTCAGCTCCTTCAGGACGCGAACCACTTTCCCTTTCACAGTTTAAACGGACTCAAATCTTGTTCCTTTTAATGCAGATTTCACCTTAGGAAACAAACAGACTTCGCATGGCTCAGGATATGGAGATTAACGTGGATGGTTTAACATTAGGAAGCTGTACCTATTTATAAACCTTTCGACAGACAATGTGGAATGAGCCGGCGCATTGTCTTAGTGGTAAAATTTACAGTGAAGATACTTTGTCAATTCCTACAGTCTCAACAGTTGCACAAATACTTAACCGATGGTCAGAACGAACAGATTACCGATTTTTTCGATGTTGTTATCCGTTTTTAAAAGTGAAACCCGTATGTGATTCCTCTTCATCGTCTTCTCGACCATCTTGAAAAAGCTTAAACACCTCAAAAACACGTGCACACGATGAACTTCCATTAAATTATACTTCATTCAATAAATCATAAGTTTCGATAGCGTTTTTTTTCCAAGTTTCATATGATATTTCACAGCAATTCGTTGTTCACTTATCATTTTTCAGGCAAAACAAAAAAAACAAAAATAACTCTAATAAGAACAAAACCTTCGATATTGTCATCCGCTTTTCACGCAGAAAGGCTGACCTGGACTGAATCATATTCAACGTCTTCTCGGACATCTTGAAAACGCTTAAACCCATCAAAAACACGTGCATGCGACTAACATTAATTGCCATACACTTCTTTTACTAAATTCTAAGCTTCAATAGCGGTTTCTCCAAGTCTTATGTGAAATTCCACAACAGTTCGTTGCTCACATATCATTCATCCAGCCAAACAACAAAAACTCTTATGCGAACGAATGCAATGACTATACGGATTTGTTTATAGAACCAAGAGGCACTGCATTCGAAAGAGATGGTTTCACACTAAACAGATGTCGATCGCTGGCCCTCAGCGCATGCGTACTACTTGTGTAGCAGCGTCAGTCGTGTTTTTTAATAGCCACCCCCCATATATATTTAATGATTCACATTTTATATTATAATCTTTCTTTTTCATTTCCTATCTTATTCATTCGTTCATAATTTTAAAATTCTTATAATACAAATATTTGAAAATCGTTCTCTAAAATTGGTGTAAACCTCCTGGAAAAGCTTTGAGTAAGAAGTTATTTGTGAAATGCCGGAGACACTAAATTCAAGTTAGAATAAGTTTTCTTATCTTCAGTAATTTGTTTGAAGAAAATGTTGCGATATATGAATTCTATCTCCCTTCATGGTAAGAAATATGTTACTTGGATAAATGGATATCCGTATTACGGGATTTCAATCAATTCTTATATTGTAATGTAATTTTACAGAAATTTTTAAAAAAATTTAAAAATATATAATTTGGATACTTCGTCAAAGTTACGAAAATCAATATTTTACTGCATACTAAAAATGTAAAGAAAAAAATGTAATATAATTTTCTCAGGAAATTGTAATTTTTTTAAGATTCATATAAATATTTATCTATTAATAACTTGCCTAAAATGATGTGTAAGTCTCAAAGGTATTATTTTTTATCCTGAGTATGAAAATTCAAATTAATGATAAACAGTTTCTATAAAATATTGTGCTTAAACCAAAATTTTTTGTTGTGAGAAAAGGGAAACTAAAGTTGAAAAATAACATAACAATTAGTTAAATTAAGGGTTTTAATCGGTAACTCTAGAAATTTGGGTAGTGTTGTGTTAGACCTTTCACACCAAATTATTCAAAAAACTTTTGGGGCTCTAACATGCATTTTCCAGGGGGGAAAATCGAAATTATACAATTCAAGGGCTTTGAAACCCCGGCAGAAAATCAGTTTAGAAATTATTTTATTAACTTAGTTGTCTCAATAATTCAGGCTTCTTTAAATCATCAAGGATGATATCATTGCTTTCCTCCTGCAGCTAAAATAGCGAAGTTTTTTGAGAGTTTTTCCTTCTCTCTATTCCTATATAAGTGTGAATCAAAATATACTCATCTTAGGAATGGGATAACTTCCAGTAATATTTTCCTCATTAATAATTTTTCTTTTTTAAAAAAAATCCAATGATTATAATGCGCTTCCCATGGCAAAAACGTCGACAAAACTTTTCAGGCTGATTGTAACATATTTATCTTCTTTGGATCAGGTTCACCAGGTTCTTTATTGTATACTACTCTCACATTTTGAAACCGCAAGGGGCCTATTGGTGACGGACCTCTTGATTGTGAACGAGGATGACACTTGAGCTTGTAATTCCTTCACCAAATTTTCATACGACGCCAACAGGAGGACTTGGAACTTCGACAGGTTTAATGTGCATCGGCTCCACTGTACAAAGGGACTTAAGCGTCATCAAAACTCGAACTTAGGATTCAATGAACCACTCGATTACCGTTGCCACATACCAAAACTGGGCATGGAATTTAAATTATTCATATGTCTTTTAATATATAAAAGTTGCATTCTAAAATGCAAAATATTTTAGAAGATTAAAGTAACTTTCTCTTCACGTTGCTATTTTTATGAGTTTATCTATGGTGTCTTTCCACTGCACGGTGGATTTTTAGTGGCATCAGGACTCGAACCCACGACTCGACAGAAGCAATGCTAAGCTACGAGTTCGCAACCGTGATCACAAGCCTCCGTGTCCACGCAGATTCATAGGAAAGAGCCCATTATTTTGACCGTTGGTTGTTCTCCGTTGTAAAATGATGGACTCGAGTTTTTGGACTGCAACAACTCGACGCGATAGCAATCAAATTTTGATTAGCCTATGCCAAAATTGCTTTGTCGCTATTCAACAGATGTCAGCACAAAATGGTAACACCAACTTTCCTCAGCAACATTGACAGAAACGAGTGATTTTTAACAACCTTTGTAATGGCGTTACCAAAATTACATTTCTGGTTTTAAACTGGAAAATTAAAATTGAAAGGAAAAAGAATTTATAAGTAATCCCGCAGTTATAAAAATAAAGTGAAATAACTCTTTTTGAAAAATTATTCATAACTCATAAGCTAAATTTTGGATTGGCGGAAAACAACGCAATCACTTAAAACAGACATTTATTAAATCACATCCTTACTGCAGATTCTGATAAAGATACACGATGTGTATATTTAAAAAAGCGCAACAAAGTTGCAAACCCTGAAAATCACCGAGGCATACCATTCCGAGATCATGATGCTACCTTTATTGCAACATTTCGTCGTCATGTGTAAGGACGTGGGGCCGAGCGAGAAATTTAACAGCTGACACCCATCGACGGAGCTCTCAATCTTCTCTCGTGGCACAAAATCCATAAACGGCGTCTAGGGGCAGGAAAGCTCCGGCCAATCGCGCTATTCGTATTCCTTTCCAGAGCTCGGCCATTTATCACTCCCCGATCCATCATCGTCGTGACACCTGCTGGTAGCCGGCGAAACCGAGTTTGGGAAGTCTCGTCTAATAGGCAAACAGCGGCAGTTCTTTGGTGGGAAGCATGAATTATACAATCGGAAGTATTTGCGAAAAGGTAATTGGAATTTGAGCGCAAGGAAAGAAAACATATGAAAAAAATTTATTTAATAAATTAAATATACTTTTATTTCTTATATTAAAACATATTTTTATGAAACAAATACTTTGGAATTGACTTTTGGGTTGAAAAATATTTTTTTATAGTTCGAAACTGTTTTATAACTATTTTTAACAGCAATTTCGTTGACTTAATATTTTATTTTATTTCTTTTGAGCGACCATGATTACCGTGTCGTCTCATGACCAGTGTTGCTTCAAATGAGTCGTGGGTTCGAGTCCCGGCACTACTAAAGACCCGTTGTGTAATGGGGAGGATGTACGTTAAATGTATCGAGGCTGAATGTATTTGTATTTAGATCGTGTGGAAGTTAGGAAACGAGGACCAGCACGAGTACTGATCTCGTTACTTGACCCCGGTTCAAATAGTGTGTGATTCGTTGCAAATAGCCAATACGTTGTTTCTAAGTGCAAAGTTAATGAACAATGAATTTGTTTCTCTGGAGCATTCTTGATAGCCGAGGGGCTAGGATCGCGGTCTCATGACCCCCATCAATTCAACCTAGTCTCGAGTCGAGTTCTGGTGCCCCTAAGAACAAGTCGTGTAGAGGAGCTGATGCAAGATGAATGTGTTGCGGCTCAAAAGTCTCACGTTAGAATAGTCTGAACTTAAGGAGGGTGGGGTGCCAACTCAGGTGTCGTTCTCGTCATTTGTCAGAAGTTCAGAATTACGTTCAGTGT
>BMAW01038331.1:21971-46327 GCA_019974015.1 Nephila pilipes | reverse complement strand
ATGAGGTTATATAGAAGAGCAAAATCCATGCTGTAACAATATGCATTTATCCAGATGGCAGCAGCGTCGCTTAAGAAAACATATAAATGAATAGTGCATTGTGAGTGCGTTCATTTGTACTCAAGAGAATCATGTGAAAAGTACGCGCTTGCGGACGCACGACGGGAATTAGCCCGCTTTGAACGCAAAATACTAGTTGAAACTAGATGCATAGGAGATTTCATTTTGAGAATTAATGGAGAATTTAAAATTCCTCGATCCACACTGTCAAGAGTGTGAATGGAATATGTAATTTCAGGCATCATTACACCCACACATCCTCTATGAACAACGCAATGGTCGACAAAGTTTACTGAATGACCCAGACCAGCGAAGTCTACACAGAGTATTCAGTGTTATAAGATAAGCGACACTAAGTCAAGTAACCTCCACAATCAATATGGGACGAACGACAGACATATCTTTGAGGACAGTGCTACGAAATTTCGAGTTATGGGATATGGCAGCAGAAGACCGACTCGAGTGTTTTTAATGACAACACGCATCTGCTGCAGTGCCTCTACTGGACATACAGAAATATCAGTATGACTCTAGATAATTGGAAAAATGTCATTTAGTCAGATCATTTACAATTACAGTCAATAAGTTTTGATAATACTGCTCTAGTGTGTGGCGTGGAAACTCACGAGGCCATGGAACCCAAATTGTCAACAATAATTTATAAGCTGCTGGGGGCTCTATGAGGGCGTCGACTATTTTTATATGATTTAACAAAAGTAATTAAAAGATTTTCATTCCTTTATATAAATTAAAAATGTTTTTTAATTAAATAATAAGAATAGTTCAACAACGCGATTATTTTATATTTCAACAATCCAGTTTTATTTTGAGTGTGATATTTTTGAAAGTCTGGGGCGCATTCCTATATCTATTGTATTCCGTCAACTTAAAATACAATTTAAATTCAAAGCACTGGTATACGTACTAAAATTAAGTAGTCAAGGAAATCTTCAAAGCACTTATTTATTTATGCTATTGAAGATAAATTTGCTGAATCAGTTCACGGTCCCTTAACGAGTTTTTCAACAAGTTTTACCAAAATATGAAATATCAGGCTTATCAAGATGTTTAGTTCTGAGACGAAGCAGTTAGCCAAATTATGGCCAGATTTAACCAAGCAGAGTTGGATCTTTATTCTTGTAAAATTGTATTATGTTTACGTACACATATTCTGTTAGCAATTCAATTTCATCTCTCTCCTGCCAACTTTCGACTAACTTCACCATCACTAATAATATATTGCTTTTCGCTATTACTTCGTTACACTTCTTTACCCAAACTAATTTGAGTAATCACGTTTCATTTGGTTGTGTCAAAAATTTTATTTTTGGTAAAATTGAATTATAAAAAGTCCCCAAAAGTAATTAATAGGAGAACGCGAGTAGCACCTCGTTCGCGCCATTTTAATTATTTTTATATTTGACTATGAAATTATATATCATAAAGTCCAAAATAAATTTAATAGTTGTATTTCTTGAGAAATTGCATTAATTCTTTTTTAAAGGATATTGAAAACATATAATGGTTTATTTAGTCATGCAGCACTTTCTTCAAATAAATTGACATTTGCAAAATTATTTCTGGTAATTTATTTTTTGAATATGAAGATTTATAGAAAAAAAAAGCATCTTCGTATTTTCTACAAAGTTTACAAAATATATTTTCAATATAGAAGGATTAATGTATTTTAATTTATGTCTTTGATAACAGAATTAGCGAGATGTTAAAAACACTTGCGTATCAAAATATATCATTCAAAAATGGAAACCTTATGTTCAAAAAAGCGACTCAGGGGATAAAATTGATTTCACAGCTTACACCATCATAAAATGCAGAAAAATAATCTTGAAGAAACCATTAATTCCTTAAAAGCTAATATCTTTGGACTCTAGGGTGGAAGAAAGTGAAAATTGCCATAAAAATATAAGTACCAAAAAAGTCTTTGAAATTGAACCATTTCTGTTGTTCTTACAATAGTTTTTCTTTCAGTTTCCTGTTACAGGAAGAAAAATAACACTTGGTATTTTCCGCTGACATAAGGACTAGTGAAAGACAGAGTATTGATTACACAGCGAAGAAATAAACTTCAAATGTACAGTGAGTTTGGTTGCCAATTAAGATGGAACTTTTTTTTAAATAATAAAATAAATGGGGAGTGCAATCTTCTTTTCCAGCATGATTTAAGAAATATGGTCTCTTATAAATAAAATTATGACGGATATATTTCTTAGGAATGATTGGAATTTATATAAGAAGAGTTAAATGCCTTGTGATATGTATACAGTTTACTGGAATGTTCTGTCAGGCATGGAAAATAAATGAAATTATTACATTTTCCATACTGTAAATAATCTTGTTAATTGGGGTCAGACCGGATGGGGAAATCCAGATAAACCGGAGAATGGAAAAAATAAAATAAAACACAGAAAAATGTCTTGTTTATATTGAATGATTCGTGTATCAATCATATTTACTGATGATAATAATATCTACTTTGCGAACAATAGAAGTGATCCTAAAGTTGTTTTATAGCACTTTCCTTTTAGACAATGTGGTACCGTTGGCAATTTATCGCTGGTGATGAGATTTAACCAAAGGTTTGATGACATTGCACAAAATCCTTCCCTCCTGCGGAGCGTCCCTTTTATACAGTCAAAGCTGTTAGGAGATAAAAAATAGGAAAGGGCTTTATTAATTTAATTTCAACATGTTCTAAGGATTTTTCCTGATAAATTCTCTCAGAATTATTATTTAAAATGATTATTAATTAGAGTAAAGTAAGCGTAATTCCGAGCCCCGGGCTACGCAGAAACAATTAGTATCAAGAAAAGGAAATACCATATTCCAATTTCTAATGCATGATGATATTGCACAGAATCACCCCCTCACCCGTAGCGTCCCTTTTATACGGTAATAGTTGTTAGGAGATAAAATATAGAAATTGGCTTCACTAATTTCATTTTAACGTAGTTATTCTAAGGGTTTTATCCTGATAAATTATCTCAGAACTATTGTTTAAAAGGATTATTAATTAGAGTAAAGTAAGCGTATTTCCGAGCCCCGGGATACGCAGAAACAATTAGTATCAAGAAAAGGAAGTACCATTTACCAATTTCTAATACATTTTTGTTTTCGCAAGCAAAACATTCTAAAAGAGAAAAATGTTTCAAATGACAAAAATAAATGAAAATAAAAATAAATAAAGAATTAAAAAATAAATAAATAAAAATAATATAATAATAAATAGTAATTTGGTAGAATAAGAAATAAAATAAAATAAAAAACAGACGATTCTACCATAAAAACAATTATTAAAATTAAATATTGAAATAAGGACAAACGATAAATTATTAAAAGTAGACAATGATACTCGTATTCTGTTCGGATATTAAAATGAATGCAGAGTGTATAATATGAAATTAAATATATATCAGCTATGAAAATATACCTTAAAAATAAACTAAATGTAATTCCTATAATCATAATGTATTACAATAAAATGTCAATCTTTTGAAGCTAACACCTTGCATCCTTTATTTCATACCCACCATTTTTGTTGACACCTTTTTCTAAAAAAATACTTTTTAACACATTTAATAATAGCGATAGCGTTTTTGAGATATGATGAAATTCATCTGATAATGCTACTTTGAACGATGGTGGGATACATATAGCGCTTAAAAAGGGTTTGTATTGTTATATATCTCATTATTTTTTGTACCCGACAATGGATTATTTGTAATAATCGAAGATTAATTATTCATTACGATCAAGCATGATAGAAGATAAAATTGTAGTATTTTTCGCTTTATTTCTAGCAATGTACGTAGTTTTATTCTTAAAAACAAATTTCACGAAAAAGGAGCCGAGTTCCATTCGTTTCCAAATGAATGGAAATCCGAAATTCATTCAGTTTGGTGTTTTAAGTTTTGCCGAATTGCAAAATTTTTTCTCCAAGCTTGTCAGCATCAAATTGATTTAAAGCGTTCTGGTTCAATTATATGTAATTCTTTTTTTAAAATGAAAATTTAATTTCATTTTAAAACTAATCATTAATGATAATATTTCTAGACAGTCAAAAGTTAGAAACGTAATTGTACTAGTATGATTCACAATTACTTTTTTCCGTTTTTTCCCCAAGGAAAGTTGAGACAATTATGGCACAAAAGAGCCAATTCTAGCTAAGCTGCACATAATTTTTTGTTTAAACTCTAAACTAGAAATACAGATGAAAAAGGTAGTTGACAAAAGGGAGAATCAATATGAGGGAGGGTTGCTAGGGTATTCTAGGAGTGCGTCATCCATGTTTACTAAAGAGTGGAAAAGAAACAAATCCATGGAATAGAAAAAAAAAAATAACTATGATACCTCGTGATCATGATTACCCTTACTTACTTAACGAAAACAAATCCTTAAGAGAATCCATTTTTCAAGCAATAACGAATATAATAAAAATTGAATAAATTTTGAATTGAGTCACCAAAATTCCTTATTATCCTGGATGTTATTAGTAAATTTCTGCAGGCGTTGCTTTTATCGAGTCGTGCATTTGAGCTCTGATGCCACTAAACTCCCACTGCATGGCAAAAATGATGCACATTAAATCTGGTTAAGGTCCCAATTCCTCCCAATGTGTGGAGTGGAAGTATGGAGAGGGAGGTGCCAGTTCAGGTTTCGTAAAATATATATTGATCAAGAAGGAAGAATTAAAATATGGAAGGGTCACAGAGTATCCCAGGGGAGTGTTATCCATGTTTACGAAAGACAGGAAAAGAAAAATATTAACTTGACTGAAGTTGAAAATTACGAGGTCCATAGCCAATAGCCCTCGTGTAACTTCTCAATATAACGTTAATAAACAATCAATTCACTCTGTTATATACGTTGAAAGAAGAGAGATGAAAGAGATATTTCCTTTTAAATAATATCCATTTATAGACATTATTTCTTTAATTGCAGACGTTGTGTCTCCTCTGCGCCTGTGTCTTTTATTCCAACAGAGCGACAGGGAAGGAGTGAGACTATTGTTAAATTTTATTCAAGAAAATAAGGAATGTTCATGCATTAAATTGCGTGTTAGTGATTTAACAATTTCTACTCGAGTATAAAGTTGTAAGTGTAAGGAATGGCTTTGATATTTAATGACAACCATGACAATGAGCATTTAAAAATGTTTTTATCAGATACTGCATCTAAACGTTTTCAGGAAAAAAACATTTATATAATATTTCAGATTTCTTAGCTGCCCTTATTTAAGCATAAAATCTTAGTAAGAAACCACAAAATAAATTCTTACAAAGAATAATTTTCCTTACATATTGAAAAATAATTATTAATATAAATTTTACAAAACAACAAACAGCAACTATGCAAATAATGATGATCTATCATCAATTATTGAATTTTTGGTTCATAATATATGGTAGCAAAAATTAAAATCGGCAGAATTCGAATGTAGGGTTTTTGAACTACAGAATTTATATGGAGAGAGAGTGAGGCGAAATATCTTATACAGAATGAATATGTTGCGAATATATGGAAAATATATTGTTTCCAGATATATTTAGTCAATCCAGATCACGGACATTTGAAAAACTGATTGTCTTATTAACGTTGAACTTAGAAGCGACAAGAGGGTTACTGGCAATGGACCTCGTAATTTTGAGCCTCAATCAACCGTCAAGCTGCATCTTTTCACGCGTGAACAGCTACATGAACATCACAAATAGAGATTTGTTTGCATCGTATCGTGACTGGCAATGGAAATTGGACGCAATACGGTAACCCTAAAGGTAGGAAATCGTGGGGAAAGTACAAGCAAACATAAAGATGATTGGTAAAGCCGAATATCCATGGTTCCAAGACTCTGCTCTGCATTTAGAAATTGTTTATAATTTGTTCACACAAAAGAGAAAAACCATGATGGGTGATCACTATCAACTACATCAGATGCGTTCGAGCAGAGCATTGAATAAAAAACGCTCGCCATATGAACAGACATGACAATGTGGTCTTACAGCATGACAACACTCGGCTATATGCTGCAAAACTGGTGAAATTTTTGAACAGTAAGCCTTATACCAATCACCGTATTCATCAGACATATCCTTTTAAGATTATAAGTTGCTCCGATAGATACCATATGATTTGGCTCAGCAGCACTTTCATTCTTATAAAAATGCCTCCTCCAAAAAAATGAATGAGTCGACTCTTGGGCCACAAAAAAATGGGTCGCTCTTCCGATATGGGTCGCTCTTCCGGTATTCAAATGTTACCAGAAAGATGATTAAGCAATGTGGCTAGCAATGGACAATAGTTTTTTAGTGACATGTTTTTTACTAATATTCTTGAAATGAAACGTTAAGTTTTCTATAAAAACATTGAGAATTTCTCCAGCCTCTCATGGTATTCTTAAATACTGTTTATACTATAAAGTAATAACGTTAATCAAATAAATGAACGAAAGCTAATAAAATCTTAATGATATTGACTTTTCTGTAAGAAACTCAAAAACAAACTCCAATTGCCTGAAGAAATATTTCTAGAAGATCTTTAACCGTAGATGAGGGTTTTAGTTTTTAGTTTAGTTTTTATTAACGTCGCACTAGAAGCAACACGAGGGCTATTGGCAACGAACCTCGTAATTTTAAACCACGGTCAAGTGACGAGGACGAAACCTGAGCTGGCATCCCCTCTCCTAACATCCACACCACGCCAACGGGAGGACTTTGGGCCCCGAACAGATTTAACGTGCATCAGCCCCGGCTACACGGTGGGTCTTTGGCGGCCAAGGATCGAACCCACGACTGAACGAAAACCGCCAGCTGCGAGTCCACGACCTTGACCACTAGGCTACCGCGGCCCCCGTAGACGAGGGTGGAGAGCTTTATATTAATGTGATGCGATGGAACATACACAGTTTCTTGAGGAATGTTGCGCCTTCCAGTAATAAGCCTTTGTTATTTCTCACTAGGGAATCCGTAAGAAGTGAATATCTCCTAAAAGTTCAAAAGGTCATGCGGTGTTTGATATTTGAGCTGAGTTATTTCTTTGTCGCTTGTTGTAAAGGCTAGAAAGCGGCCACAATAGAAGCTGCGAATATGTTAAAACGTGGGAGAACGAAATGCCAAAAATTCTCCTCAAATATTGACACATAGGCAACAGAAGTTGCCCCATAACATAAAAGGATTTGGGAACTAGGATTCGAATTCTATTCTATCGAATTAGATTGAAAGACTAATAGAAGTAGAAATGCAGAGAAAAAATAATAGGGTACAAAAATACTGTTTGGCATTTTCGTATCGACGGAAAAACTACTAAGCTGTGTGATTTTTTTTGTCACACTTTTTCGCACACAATGAATTTATTTTGAGCGAATCTTTGTTTCGAGTGGATCAATGTATTTGTATAAATCAAATGAAGTTTTGGGTTCATAAAATCACAGTTCTCTCTCGGGATAAAAGAAAAAAAAAGTATCAGACTTGGATTCTCAAGACTTTTATACAATAAAATAATTGAATTTTCTATGGCTTTCGTCGAAACAAGAATTCAAGTTGTTTACATGAACGGAGTATTTTTGTTTTATAGAATTTTTATTAGTTTTCAAACAAAAATATAAATATTGGAATAAAAATGTTTTCTACACAGTACAAGCTGTACAAAGAATGATATTTGGGTTACATTGTTCATATTTTAGTTCTATATTGTTAGTTCGATTGTTTACATTAGAAAAAAAAGAAAAATATAATGAACACACATTTATATTGCATTTACATAAATGCATTTTCCCTTTTTACGAGAAAGATTTTAAATTTATTTTTTTACGCTTAGGATTATCAACGTTAAAATAAATCTATTTTGATTGGTACCTATGTATACAGTAAACGAAACAAATTTATTTAAAAAGTGTTATTTTAGAAGTCTTAAAAATTTTTGGTGGCTTAGGAAATATAGGTACTATCAAGCAATGTATATTTTAACAATAGTCAATGGATTCTGAAAATTTCGAAGATTTTTTTCAATTGAATTCCAAGATATTGTTTTAGTATTAAAATGGTATAGTATTTCATTGCATATTTAAGATGCTCCAATTTATTACAGTGTTATTTTCTTTAAAAACTTCTTAAAAAGTAGTGCTTCTTAAGTTTAATTCTAACTCGCAATTTTTTCTTATTTTATTTTTAAAGTTTTAAGTGATATAAGTACCAAAGCGTTGAGAAGTTTAACTATTAACTTTAATGAATTACAGCAAGAGATAATTCAAAAGTTATGAGATAATCTCACTGAAATGAAATGAAATTTTTGAAGATTCAACCAAAAAATATTATTCTAAATATTAAAATTTTTGTCTAAAGCCTTTCAGGATTCTCTTAAATAATCCTTATGTAATATTTATTTTTTATTCTGTTGAATAGTTTTATTATTTTTCTACAATTTAAAACAATTTTTAAAAGTATCTTAAGGATGACTTAAGATAATTTGTAAAAATCTTAAATATAAGTCACACTATATACATATCCTGATAGTTTTTCTGTGAAATAAAAAGAAAATCGTTTAAATTTGAATAATATATTCCTTTGAACAGCGATTTGAATACCCAAACAAACAACTTTTTTAGTGCTTCGAAAGTGGAAAATTAAATAATAACCCTGAAGTCCATAGTTTGGCTTACAACACATTTATACTTTTTCTTATATACTTTCGTTCGATATATCACGAAAATAGCACTTTATCAAAAAAGTTACATCTAGAATGAATATACATCACATAAGAAAATACAAAATAACATGGAAATAAATGCCAGACAATATGTTATGTTAGAAATTACCACATGTATAAAACTAGCATATTGAATGTGTCAGTTTCACATAGGAAAAATGCCTTTAACACAAATCATGATTACTCCTAGAAGCAATGTAACACATACAGCGACGTAACTATGATAATGTTAATTATGTGATCTATAAGCTCACATTCGGAAATGAAAGTCCTTGTTCTTGAAAATCAGTTGTCAGCATGGAAAGCGTCTGAGAAAGAGGATTGAAAGCAGATACACGCTTTCTTGAAGCATTCCAAACATGCTCGATGAGATTCAGGTCCTGTGATCGAACTGGTCATTCTCTGCACTGAATTGTTTCATGCCGAGGATAATCTTTCACAACGTGAACCCTGAGCAAACTAGCGTTACCGTCAACTGGGATGAAATCATTACTGCAATGATTACTCATTGTTGCAATGGCAAAGAGCGATTAAAGATATCATATCTGTGGATGTGAGCCTGTAAGGTTCCACGTGGCAGGATATCTGTGAGACCACCAAAGATATACTCTCCAATATACAAGCACTTGCTTCCTCTGTATGAATATCTTTCACGGATTTTTGGTAGTTGATTTTATGTTTCCTGTTCTCTCCAAATTAAACAACGTCTACTATCACTTTGGAGAATAAACATGGACATATTTATATACGTGAAGAGAACAGATATCTGTTGATCAGCTATCCAGTGGACATGCTGACCGGCGCAAAACAAACATTCCAACCTGTAGCGGAAAATGAACGGCTTCAAGGAAAGACCACATTTGTTAAACTTTCTACGTACGTTAGTTGTTGATATTAACCTTCCTGTGGGTCCAACAAGGGAGACTCTAAGTTGAGATTTGGTTGCGGTTCAATTCCTTCGCGAAGAAATCATGGTTCAAAATTACAAGGTCCGTCGCCAATAGCCCTCGTGTTGCTTCTAGAGTGACGTTAATAAAAAACTAAACTTAACTCGCGCAGAAATGATGTCTTGAGATCACTGTAACAAAGTGCTATCTCATATCTCTTTATCTCACTATCACACCAATATCTGCAACCTTACTCGTTGACATGCATATTTATGTTCCCCAAAGATGATTCCGATTTATGCTATGCTAATTAGCATATTGCCATTTTACTTAGCACCTTTCATTTAACAATATATTCAAGTTTAATCTCTACTTTTGTAGTGTTTTTTAATTTTTGGAAACCAGTATACTTTATGTTTCTGTATTTATGATTTAAAAGAAGAAAGGAATTTTTTTTTAAAAAAAATTAAGTTGTGCTTTCACCATGAAAAAAAAGGGAATAGTTTTAATCAGCATTAAAAACATAGCATCTCCTAAGATTGGAAGTATTTTCAAAGTTAATAATAATCCTTCGTTTTATACCATACCTTATTGCACATTAACTACAGTACTTTTGAAACACAGAATAAGCTAAGTTTCGTTTCGTTTAGTTTTTATTAACGTTGCACTAGAGGCAACACGAGGGCTATTGGCAACGGACCTCGTAATTTTGAACCTCGGTCAAGTGAGGAGGACGACACCTGAGCTGGCACCCCTCTCTCCTAACATCCACACCACGCCACGCCACGGGAGGTCTCTGGGCCCCGACAGATTTAACGTGCATCAGCCCCGGCTACACGGCGGGTCTTTGGCGGCCAAGGATCGAACCCACGACTGAACGAAAACCGCCGGCCACGAATCCAAAACCATGACCACTAGGCTACCACGGCCACATAGAATAAGCTAAAACACTTCACTAATATCCTTTTAGGATCAGAATTTTCAATTTAATGTTGTAATAGGTCATTTTAATGGCAGTTCTTCAAGAACAGTAATCGGTACTTACTCGTAAATAATGTAAATGGGATTAAATAAGAAAGGAATTAAATAAAATATTAAACTGTTCTCACCATGAAAAAGGATTTAAAAAAATTAAACCCATTCTCTAATTCTCATTAGAATAGAATCTGTAGCTTTAATAATCACACTCTTTTATTAGATTTTAGCTTATACATTAAAACATTTTTGAAACAACAAAGAATGAACTAAAAAAGCATTACTAGTATTATTTTGGGAACATTGGTTAACATGGTTTGGCTCTAATGTTGCAATATGTCATTTTAATGCCAGTACTTTATGATAATTGATCCGGACTTAAACAATGTTCCGTAAAGTTATTTTGCCTCTTTAATAAATTATAAGTTTTCTTTTAATGAGTGAGGTAACGTATAGTTACAACATAGCAATATTTACATTTATTATATTAAATGACATCCATTCCGGTAAATCCGTGTTAGATTTCTTGAAAAATAAAAGTCATTGCAAATTAAGGACTTCAGCTGTTCTCCTGCTTGAATATTAGTAAATATTATTCATGTTGAATTTTTCATTTAATGTTTAACTTTTGCATTTTTATGCATAATTATCACAGATGGAACACAGTATGCTTCCAAATAATCAAGGAATAATTGTATTTGTTCTTTTCAGCACTGCAAGTGAAGAAAAAATACCTATTTATTAATAGTATTTCTTACTTAGCGAGTAATAAATGTCAGTCAATAAGACTAACTATAATGTTTGTTGCAATAAGATTAAAGTTGATCTTGTGGGAAGTCTCGTTGGTTTATTGATTGATTGGTTGGTTTCATGGATATAGAGTAATAAAGGCGAATATCCGAATCTAGTTGTTGCGTAGGAGTCCCTAATATTAAAAAAATGCTATGAAATTTTTGTCCAAATGTATTAAGGCGAGTGTTGTTGATTTTGTATCACATTAAAATGGCGAGTGAGTATTGAAGATTATAGTGAATGAGAATATCCGGTTATTCTGCGAATGTGTTTTTGAAATAGACATTAGAAAAAAATGAGAAAAAAAGTCCCCCATTCAAATTTATTGACAAAAAGAAGGGTCGAAAATAAAGAAGTATCGCCGAAGTGTAGAGGATGCGCGTCATCCACGTTTTCTCAAGATATAGTTTAATCTAGGAGAAAGAAAATAATTCTCGAATGCTCCAGTTTATTTTAATTTAGTTTTATTAACGTCTTACTAGAAGCAACACGAGGGCAATTGGCGACGGACCTCGTAATTTTGAACCACGGTCAAGTGACGAGGACGACACCTGAGCAGGCCCCCCTCTCCTAACATCCACACCACACTTACGGGAGGACTTTGGGTCCCGACATATTTAACGTGCATCAGCCCCGGCTACGCGGCGGGTCTTTAGCGGCCAAGGATCGAACCCGCGACTCCATGAAAATCGCCGGTCACGAATCCGAAGCCATGACCACTAGGCTACCGCGGCCACCTCGAGTGCTACAGGATCTTGACCCTCGTGCTTATCTGAAGAAGCAAGCCCCTGAGGGGCAATAGTGAGTGACAATCGGGTGTAACCACGCAAATCTGGCTAAACTGTGCTAAACATAATTTAAAACACGTCAAGTGTAAGAAGGATAATGATTGAAAAGATATTGATGAAAGAGATAATGATTGGTCGACTAAAAGGAGGATCGACAAAGCAAAGAGTCGCTAGAGTATCCAATGGATACGTCACCGGCGTTTACTGAAGACAGTAAATATCTTCCACACGGTGGTCTTAAAGGGCATTGTGGCCACAGTAGCCTAGTGGTTATGGCAGCGGACTCGTGGGCGGCGGTTATCGTCGAGTCGAAGGTTCTAGCCTCGATGCCTCTAAAGACTCGCTGTGCAGCCAGGGCTGATGCACTTTAAATCTGTCGTAGCTCAAAATTCTCTCTTTGTCGTGGTGTGGAAGTTAGGATAGGGAATTCTAACACAGGTATCGTCCTCGTCACTAGACCCAGGTTCAAAATAACGATGTCCTTCGCCAATAGCCCTCGTGTTGCTCATAGTGCGAAGTTAATAAAATCAACCAACTTAAATGGCATGAAGATTCTATCCCACCACTTGACAGAAACTACGTCAGTCACGAATTTGTGACCATGACCACTAGGATACCAGGACTAGAACATAGAAATCAGGACTAAAACATAAGACTTTATAGAAAAAATACCGGCTGAGAGATCGTAACTGTGTCCATTCAGTTACTATAGTCCGATTTAGATGTTCTCGTTTTTTTTCCTTTCACACAAACACACTTGTTTTGTGGAATGAATGAGTAATAAGTGTTTTAATGGTGCAAGAGCCTGATGTGGCTATGATGCGCCAAACAATGAGTAACTGTGGTCTAGACGTTTAAAAAAAAATTAAAAAAAAAGAAAGAAATTATTTGACAAGAAGAAGGATCGAAAATAGAGAATAATTCCCAGGGTGTCCAGGGAATACGTCACTCTTTCTTACCAAAGAAGTTAACGCCATGGGAATGATAAAGTTTACTAGGGTGCCTCGGGGTTATGATGCCCGTACTTACTTAAAGAAGGCAAGTCCCTGTGGTCTCCTGATATAATCCCCAGAAGCTAAATGCCCGACTACACCCCCAAATACTAGGTTTATTTGTTGGAAATCCTTAAATCCCGAAAATGTAACGAAAAACACGCATATGATTTGAAAAAAAGAATGAGAGGGAATTTATAAGGAAATCATTGAATTAATAAAAAATGGTTGAAAGGCCTTATCCTGACTACTGTCATATTGCTATTGCATTCAGTTAGTTCAGATTGATGATTTTAGCTCATATATTTTCTAATTTAACTAAATTTACTTTTTAACTCACACAACTGTATAATGACGGTATAAATTTTATTTCGAATAGAATATCCAATTGAAACGATCACTCCCAATGGCTGTTTTGCACCTTTACATAGAAGTTTTTTAGTTTTAGTTTTTATTAATGTCGCATTAGAAGCAACACGAGGGCTATTGGCGACGGACCTCGTAATTTTGAACCACGGTCAAGTGACGAGGACGACACCTGAGCTGGCATCCCCCTTCTAATATCCACACCACGCCAACGGGAGGACTTTGGGCCCCGAACAGATTTAACGTGCATCAGTCCCGGCTACACGGCGGGTCTTTGGCGGCCAAGCATCGCACTCGCGACTGAACGAAAATCGCCGGTCGTGAATCCACGACCTTGACTACTAGGCCACCGTAGCCCCCTTTACATAGAAGTCCTATATCTTAAGGTGCAGTCTCAAAGTAAAACAAATAACAAAAATAATTTAAGAGGTCAGGCACAGAATGAAGAAGGAAAAACAAGTATAACATTCACACGAGTTTATTAAAAGGACATAAAAAGTCTAAATCTAATCTTTTATTTTTGTTGGATCATCATGGAAATCAGTACAATTGATCTCAAAAAGCTTCAATTTTGTTTACTAAACTTTCTAACGCATGTGTTTATTTTTGTATTATTGTTTTAAGTGTATATAGTTTAGTTTTTATAAACGTCACACAAGAAACAACACGAGGGCTATTTGCGATGGACCTTGTAATTTTGAACCTCGGTCAAGTGAGGAGGACGACACCTGAGCTGGCACCACCTCTCCTCACGTCCACACCACGTTAATGGGAGGACTTTGGGCCCCGACAGATTTAAACGTGCATCAGCCCCGGCTACCCGGTGGGTCTTTGGCGGCCAAGGATAGCACCCGCGACTGAATGAAAACCGCCGGCCGGCCACGAATCCGAAAACCATGACCCCTAGGGCGCCTTAAGTGCATATAAGCTTCTCATTATGATTTAACATTGACTAAAGTAATGACTAAAGTATTTTGCCGCCTCTTTGTCCTTGTTTAGAAAATAATATTAACTCTAAGGGAGAGAAATAAATCACTAAGAGACTTCGGTACCATACTGTGGATTTACTGTTCAGCCAGTGTTGAATTTTGTTTCTTTTTAGAATGTGAAGTAATTTGACAAACCA
Organism: Nephila pilipes; assembly: GCA_019974015.1. Lineage (NCBI taxonomy): Eukaryota > Metazoa > Arthropoda > Arachnida > Araneae > Nephilidae > Nephila > Nephila pilipes. The sequence continues at coordinate 31,623 of BMAW01038331.1, read as the reverse complement.
TCTTTTCACATTTTTGGGCTACGGTAGTCTAGTGATTTTGGTCATGATCGCGCTGTCGGCATTTTTACCGTTGAGTCGTAAGTTCGTTTCCTGATGTCAAAAATGACCCACTGTTTAATGGGACTGATGCCGCTAAAATAAAAGATGCTCAAAATCCTCCTTTTAGCGTAGTGCGGAAGTTCGAAGGGAATGTTCCAACCCATATATCATCCTTGTCCCTTTACTGCGTGTCAAAATTACGAGATCCGTCACCGATAAACATCGCTTTGCCTGTAAGTATGACATTAATCAATTTAACAATTCTGAAACAAAAATTCAATTCAAATTATGTTTGACCCACCGTGTAGCTGAGGCTGTTGCCCGTTAAATCTGGCGGGGCACAAAATGCTCCTGTTGGCATGGTGTGGAGGTTAGGAGAGAGATTGGTAAACTCAGGTGCCGTCCTCGCCATTTATCCGAGACTCGGAATAATGAGATCTGTCACCAATAGCCCTCGTGTTGCTTCTAGTGTGACCTTAACAAAACCAATCAATCAAATTATGTTTGAAACACATACTTTGCGGCCGTGGTCACCAAATAGTCTCATGATAGCTAGCTCATGATTGGCGTTGTTTCCATCCTTTCGTAGGTTCGAGTCCTGACGTTACTAGAGAGCCACAGTGGGTTGATGCACGTTAAATTTGTTAAATTCTCCCGTGATGGGGTATCGAAGTGTAGAGAATGAAGCCAATTCAGTGGTCGTCTACGTCACATAGCCAAAGTTCAAAATTGCGTGGTTAGTCTACAACAGTTATCGTGTTGTTTCTAATTGCGTTGTTAACAAATCAAGAGAGATACAGAATATATATTTTAAAGACATCTTCTATTCTTCTTCTATTTCTAAATGATTCTTAGTAATATACTGGCAAAAGCAATTATTTTTTTACTATTCATTAAAATTATTTGAGTTTTAGTTTAGTTCAGTTTTTATTAACGTCGCACTAAAAGCAACACGAGGGCAATTGGCGACGAACCTCGTAATTTTGAACCTCAGTCAAGGAACGAGGACGACACCTAAGCAGGCACCCTCTCTCCTAACTTCCACGCAACGCCAAAGGGAGGACTCTGGGACCTGACGGATTTAACGTCCATCAGCCCCGGCTACACGGCGGGTCTTTGGTGGCCAAGGATTGAATCCACGACTGAACGAAAACTGCCGGTCACGAATAAGAAACTATGACCACTAGGCTACCGCTGCCACTATTGATTAAATATAATGAATGCCACAAACACATTCCCTTTAATCTACAGCCAGCGATTAAAGACTGTTCGGTTGTGACAAAAATAACGAAAATAGTTAAAACAAGCATTTGTTTACTACTTCTTATTGATTAATTATTAACGTCACACTTAAAAAGAGCACCACAGCTATTAGCGACGTATCTCAAAAATTTGAACCTCGGTCAAGTGACGAATATATCATCCGAGCTGTTACATCCGTCTCCAAACTTCTACGTACGCCTACGGGAGGACTAGGAAAGATTTAACTTGCATCAGACTCACTACAATGCAGCTCACCGTTCGTTGAATAGAATATGTTTGTTCGAAATCTTCACTTGATAAAGGAGGGGAGGAGATGGTTATCAACTAGTCGTCTTCGTCATATCGCAATGAATCAAAATTGCACGGAAACTGTGATTAACGGTCGTTTAAATGTAAAAGAAATAGATACATGGAAGCTTTCAATTCAACATTATGGTTTAGTGTTTTATAATACTAAAGAGGTTTTCATCTATTTTTGGTTGCAATTTAATTATACTTTAGAAATGAACAAGATTTATCACTGCCTCTTTCTTGAAATTTTGCTTTTAAAATGTTTGGATCGTTTCTGGCAGAAATAAAGTAATCTACTGAAATACAAAAAAAATTATTTTTTTAAAATATTTTATAATTAAGGGTGAATACGATACATTTTTTCAATTTTCTAACTTCTCAAAACAGGGCATAGCTTTTTCTGTGAAATTTTTAATCAATGTCATATAAACATTTTCTGATCTCAGATACTATAGATGATATATGGTAGTAAAAGGGGCTCATTTACAAAATTATACGAATTTGTTCCATTTCGAAACTTAAAGAATCCGTTATAAAATCTCAAATTGAGTAAAATACCTAATATATGAATTCAAGTGTGAGTTGAAAATTTATTATTTAAGTATTATTTGAACTATAAGTTACTTTTATTACATAATGTGTTCTAACATCCCATCCTTTCATAGTAAAAGATATGGAGTCGGATGTAAGCCACCTAATTCATATAGCAGAAAGATCCTGCAAGAGGTTTACCTTGTTTTCGTAAACTCAACTTTTTCGATCCGGATAGGACTTATTAACATTCCTTTCTAAGATGGACTTCATTGCCTTTAGTGAAAAGGGGTGATGAGATCCTGAGAGGCTTTATATCGATAATTATTTTAATCTTCTTTTCATTCTTCTTCTTCATTTCTTACTTTTAGATTATTTTGCAAAGATCATACACTCATTTTCCATCGATTGGATAATTTAATGGTATGTAGAGTGAGTGAATGCAAAGTTTATTGGCTCAAGAGCCGGATCTGGCTATCCTGCGCCAAACAAGATTTTAACTGTGGTCTAGCCGTAAAGAAATCGGAGGGAAAAAAAAGACAAATATTGATCGACAAGGAGGGTCGAAAATAGAGAAGGATCGCTAGGGTAGCCCGGGGGGGGGTGCGTCACCCGTGTTTACCAAAGATAATAAATCACTTGGGAAAGAAAAAGATCATTAGGGGGCCTTGGGGTCATGATGCCCGTATTTACCTAAAGAAGGCAAACTCTTGAGCTCCCCTGATATAATCCCCAGGGACAGGGTGCCCTGCTATACCCCCAGACACTGAGTACCCATTTCAGTCGCCTTCTTACGACGTGCCTGAGCTACAGTGGGACTATTATGTCCCACCAATGTTGAAAATCCTTCATGCTACATATAACTAAGATTTTTTTTATTGACTAAAACAGCGATCATATGCCCAAATTCTAAATACACAATGGACTGGAAAAGAAGTCAGCCATTCGTATAGATTAATTTACTATTCCTTCACTTTGCACTCTGAAGTTTGGGTGCAAGAGATTCGTATAAATTTGTAGAATTGGTTTTTTTTTTAATTATCTACGTAACATTGTTCTCTTTATTCATAAGAAAACTATTTAATGTTTGAAAATCTATCTGTCGATTTAATTTAAGAAACAGGAAGGAACTCATAGTAAAAATGTTAACAAAACAAATTTGATATTGCTTGAAATGACCTGTAAAACCAAATTTGAGAGACTATATCTTCGATTTTCTGATTTTAAAAGAAGAAATCTTTAATTGAAAACTCTTATTTTTTTTCTATCCTCATCGCTTTACGTGGATACTTTTCACTTTTGCATAGTGACTATGGTAGCCGACACATCATGGTCTCGAGATTGGTTTCGTTTTTGTCGAGTTTGCGTCCCGATGTCGCCAAAGACTTACTGTTGAGGGAAAATGTTGCACTTCAAATCTGCACAGATGCACTTTGGTGACTGGAATGATCTCTGCTAGAGCGTAACCTAAATAAGTGATTGACGAGGGCCTTCCAGAGCTTATAAACAGAACATAAAATGTCCGTAATGTAGAGTAATAAGGTTTGTAAAGAGCCGTTTATTTCAATCTTTCTGTTATGAATTTTTGTTATGTAAGAGTGCTAAATTAATATAAATAGAAAAATTCTTTCAAAATATATGTGTACTTTAAATATTTCAAATTTTAAGGTAAACTTTAATTAGAATTATTTACATCGATCATGTTTTATGGATTTTGAAGCACAGATAATTACTTGCTATTGCCCCCCTTTCCCCCCGAATAACAATAATTTAAATATAACTCCTGAAAGAAACTTATTTTCTTCACAAGAGTTAAATGTGAATTCTAAAGATTTTTTCTTTCTTATTGTGGTCTTGTTCCCTCCAAGACCGCTAAGTAGTAGAAATGATGCACGTTATATCAGTTCAGTTCTAAAGTGTCTCTCCCTTCATGATTACACGGTGTCAATATGGATACTTTTGTATCATTTGTAATATCTTTCTCGTTGCGACCCCTGGAACTCGCGGCACCCTAGTGATCTTTTTTCTTTTCCATAGGATTTAATGTCTTTGGTAAACACGGGGGACGCACTTCCGGAATACCCTAGTGATCCTTCTCTATTTTCGACCCTCCTTCCTGTTAAACAATTATTATTTTTTCCTAATTTTTTCAATGTCTTGACCACAGTTACATTTTGTTTGGCGCAATACAGCCACATCAGGCTCTTGCGCATTAAACTTCACTATTACTATATTTCTAGCTACTTGATTTTTTTTAAAATCTTTATTCAGTAGTTCTTTAATATTTTTTAACTACTACATAAGATGATTGACAAGCGTCAGCGAGTCAATCGCTTATACTTAGTTTGTGGGAGAAAGTAATGACAGAGGAGACATTTAGATGGCGCCCCTCGGTGAAGTGTCATATTCAGAAAAAAGGGAGAAAAAGCTGTAAAAACGACAAAAGAGAAGCGGAGATACTTCAGGAACAACACTGTATGACAATGAGTTTTTTTTTTTTTTTAATTTTTTTTTTTACATTTTTTATTTCAACTTTTTTCCTTACATATTTGTAGGTTTTAAATTTTCTTTTCAATTTCCAGTATGGGGGTTTTATAGGAAGAGACCATTTTGTGGTTTTGTAAGCAAAATTAAATTTTGAATGTGAATCGAGTTTAGGCTCTAATAATTTCGTTTTCATGATTTAAAATAGTGCTGAATAAATTGCGCGAGAGTTTGGTGATGTATATTTCCCTGGATTTAATTTTTAGATAATTGTGAATCAGTGTGTTCCTGATGTAACAGGGAGAATTGGTCATGATCTGGAGAATCTTATTTTACATAATTTTAACTTTTTTCACGTGGCTTGGGGTGGTCAACCCCCAAACAGGGGCGGCGTAAGTTATAACTGGGAGAAGAATCTGTTTATAAAGCAGCACATTGTTTTATAATGAAAGAGGAGATTTTCTACCAATTAAGGAAATGCATAAATGGATTTTATTCCAAAATTTATCTGATAAATATTTAATATGCTGCTTGTGGGTTTAACTTAGAATCTAACTCAAGTCCCTGGTTTTTTCTACTGATTGTATGATAACTTTTTATTAAAATTCACATTTATGAGCAACTATAGGGTTACTGACAATGGACCTCTTATTTTTCAGCCTTCTTCAAGAGACGAGTAAAGCACTTAAGCCAACACCTCTCCTCAAAACTTTCTCTCCACGCCTTGGGAAGAACTAGGTGAATGAATGTAAAGGGTTTTTGGCGCAAGAGCCAGATGTGGCTATGCTGCGCCAGACAAGATTTAACTGTGGTCTAGACGTGAAGGAATTGAAAAAAATAGACAAAAATTGGGAGACAAGAAGGAGGGTCGAAAACAGAGAAGGATCGCTAGGGAAACCCGGGAGTGCGTCACTCGTGTTTATCAAAGATAATAAATCCCATGGGAAAGAAAAAGATCACTAGGGGGGCTCGGGGTCATGATGTTCGTACTTACCTAAAGAAGACAAGTCCCCAAGATCCTCTGACATAATCCCCAGGGGCAGAGTGCCCGGCTATGCCCCCAGACGCTGGGTACCCATTTTAGTCGCTTCTTACGACGTGCATGAACTACAGTGGGACTATTCTGTCATTCCCGGTCACCACAAGGGTTTAATGGTATGTAGAGCAACAAAGGTTATTATTTCTCTTATCACTTGACCGTGGTTCAAAACAACGAGGCCCGTCGCCTATAGCCTTCGTGTTGCTTCTAGTGCTACGTTACTAAAAACTAAACTAAAACTATTATGTCTCTTATTTTCTATTTTCAGTAACAAGCTTTGAGCTATACTTTTCCAAATATGACACTTGTATCAATTTATATAGTCATTACTAAAATAAGGGAATTTTGTTATACAAAAAGGGATGTGCAGCCTCTGTTGATCCATGTCCCAAAAAAAACCAAACAATCAATCAATCAATTAACTATACAAAATAGAAATGCAAAAAGTTCGTCTCGATAAATGCTTCCTCCATGTGATACTGAACAACAGGACAGATGGATATCCAAGAACCAGAATTCAAGTTTGTTAGGGATGTTATTCGTCACGTTTTGAGTGACTATTGGCCTGGAATTCAATGGACGCCCTGTGGTATATTTGTTCATCGGAACCACGACTCGCCTTTCAGCCCTGCAATTCAAAGAAAGATCGATGAGATTTTAAATATGAAAGGTGTGATGTTACACGAAAACTATGACGAATGGGTTTCTAGAGAATTTATTTCTCGATGGCAGCATGAGGAGTTTTGTCGACAAGCAATAGAAGCAATGGTTTCACCTGGACCTGAAGAGGTGAAAATGCATTTTTTAGTTGTATGTGCTTCTTTGTCATTGATTGCGGCACTTTCGGTTTTTTATGGTTTAAGGGAAGCTCCTGACTTTTCTCTCAAATTGATTCTTAAACACTTCGAATACTTATTAAATCTTGGTGTTATTACCGAAACATTTTGGATAGAATTGGAAATGTTCTGCGCTTTGTGATTGGAATAAACAGATAAAACTTTTTACAATAGTTGGGCTAAGTTTTAAATATGATTCATTTAATTCAGGACTTTTAATTCAGGATGCGAATTTTATTTTTTCGCAATTTTTAAATTCGTTTTTTGGTTACATAAAATATAAAATTTATGAAAACTTATTACACTGATCAAAATTTTACAAAAAATAAGTAAAGTTAGAAAGCAAATTTTAGCAAACTGCAATCTGTTAATTCCAAAAACCATTTCAGGGTTAAGTGATAAGGCTTGTAGTTCGGACATTTACGATTCGAAGTAATTGAAAACAAGCTTAATAATTTTGAATATTGAGAAAAATGACAAAATATAGCAAATTGTGATCTTATTTATAATTTTGTGTGAAAATGACTAAACTTATACTTCTGTCCTCAGCGTCTCAAACGACTTCTGTGTTGAAATAATATAAGAACAATGCGAACAAGAATCAATGCAGATTTAATGTGCTTTCTAAAACCTAATTGCAAACAGCAAAATTGTGGAAAAATTTGTATGCTTGTGTAAAATAAATGTTTTATTTGTTTATAAAATGTGTTAATATTTGTATTCAAACACAAAAGAATTCATTAATTATTACGAAACGTTAAGTGAATTTTCTTTTAACGCTCATTGAAATATTTAATTGAGGTAAAACAATTATTTAATAGCATTGCTTAAAAATTGGCAGTTTCATTTAAATTTAGTCCGAAACTAAATTTTCAGATTTAGATACGATCATTTCCACATAGATGATAAAATTCTTTAGTTTTCTAGGAATATTGTTTTTAAATAAATAAATAAATAAAAAAAAAAAAAAAACTGGTAGAAAATGTCACTGAAAAAAAAATCCTGACCGGAAGCAATTTTTTTTAATTTTTAAAATCCTTGAGAAATATATTCCTTTGAATAATACTTTGTGGGACCTCGTAAATTCCCAACTGGATTAAATTTTTAAAAGACATATTGCGACTCTGATATCACAAAGTGTAATCGACCCGTGTGGTGACCGGGGATGACAGAATAGTCTCACTGTAGCTCATGCATGTCGTAAAAGGCGACTAAAATGGGTACCCAGCGTCTGGGGGTATAGCCGGGTACCCTGCCCCTGGGGATTATATCGGGGGATCTTGGGGACTTACCTTCATTAGGTAAGTACGGGCATCATGACCCCGAGGCACCCGAGTGATCTTTTTCTTTCCCATGGGGTTTACTGCCTTTGGTAAACACGGGTGGCGCACTCCCGGGATACCCTAGCGATCCTTCTCTATTTTCGACCCTCCTCCTTGTCATCCATTTTTACCTTTTTTTCAACTTCACGTCTAGACCACAGTTTAATCTTGTTTGGCGCAGCATAGCCATATCTGGCTCTTGCGCCAATAAATTTTACATTCACTCACTCACTCATCACAAAGTGTAAAAATTTCCATTGTATCGCGTGATCATGAATTCCGTGTTTACCTAAACTAGGCACATCCTTTAGAAAATCCATCTTTCAAACAATAACGAATATCATAAAAGCATATATTTTCTGTGAGTTAAGTTTCTAATAATCCACATTATCCTGGATGCCATCATTGAATTTCAGTTAAATAACTTGTAAATGCCGTAGCGTAGTAGTCGAGGACACGAATCAGTCGTTGTTTTTCTCGTGTAGTGTGTTCGAGTCCTGATGCCACATACTTCCGGCTGCGAAGTGGAGATGATGCACATTTAACATGATCCAGGTCCCAGCTCCTCCGCCCGTTGGCGTGGTGGAGAGGTTAGTAGAGGGTGGTACCAGCTCAGGTGTCGTAAAAACTACTTGTCGACCCGTGTGGTGACCGCGGATGACAGAATAGTCTCACTGTAGCTCATGCATGTCGTAAAAGGCGACTAAAATGGGTACCCATCGTCTGGGGGTATAGCCGGGCACCCTGCCCCTGGGGATTGTATCAGGGGACCTCAGGGACTTGCCTTCTTCAGGTAAGTATGGGCTTCACGAACCCAAGGTACCCTAGTGATCTTTCTTTCCCATGAGGTTTGCTGTCTTTGGTAAACACGGGTGACGCACTCCCGGGATACCCTAGCGATCCTTCTCTATTTTCGATTATCCTTCTTGTCAAACATTTTTACCTTTTTTTTTCCAACTTCACGTCTAGACCACAGTTTAATCTTGTTTGGCGCAGCATAGCCATATCCGGCTCTTGCGCCAATAAACTTTACATTCACTCACTCACTCAAAAACTACTTGTCAAGATTTAAGAAACAAAATATATAGAAGGCTCACTAGAGTATCCTAGGGGAGAGTCACCCATGTTTACTAAAAACAAGAAAATTAATCACTTGTCTAAAGTTTAAAATTCCGAGGTCTGTCACCGATAACTATTGTAAGGCTTCTAAGTGTGAGATTAATAAGCAATCACATTACTCTATGTTAAAAATTTTGATAGACCAGAGACAGAATAATTTCTAAATTAAATTTTCAAAAAAAATAAAAAGTGACGTATGATGGTGATCTAATATTAATTATTGATATTTTATTCATAATATAAGGCTGCCAAAATTAAAATTGGCGACGATCGAAAATTGGGTTTCAGTACTACTCTTATGGAGAAATATAGCGTAATATTTCAGAGAGCGGCCTTCAAGCACATATCTGAAAAACTGATTAGTATTCATGATCAGTTGGCGTTTTTCTTTCGGTATGAAGTTCCAAGTGGGAAGACAAGAAAAAGTTCAGATTCCATTGGAAATGAACAATATATTAATTCCCTTCATATTTGTACTTCAAATTAACGATTTTTGGAAGATATGTCGCCAAATATGACACATCTGCCAAAAAAAAAAAAAAAATCAGCCATATCAAAAATAAGACAACTCGGCCCAAACGAAATAGAAACATAAAGTTAACTTTCCCGAAATTATTTCCCACATTTGACACTGAACTGCAGGAACAGATGGCTAAGCAAAGCCCAGAATTCATGTTTGTAAGAGATGTTATTCGTTACGTTTTGGTTGAATATTGGCCTGGAATTCA
>BMAW01038331.1:0-21961 GCA_019974015.1 Nephila pilipes | reverse complement strand
ACTGACTCCAATAATTTTGATTCTTAATGCCACTAATGCTATCTTTGAGTTTCGGAATATTTGAAAACGTATTTTATGATTTTGAACATTGAGTAACCTCAAAGAATGTGTTAAATTTTAAGACTATATTTCTTATTTAACCAACTAAATTTGTTCTTTACTTTCGAGCTGATCATATACCTAAGCTATCATATGTTAAAATAGCCTTACCAGGCAAACATGAACAAACGCGTTTTTATGTAAATATTGAATTTCCTAATATTTTATTTGTAATCGAAATTTATATGAATATATTTTTGTAATTTTATCAATAAATATTTTTGTTTATAAAATGTGTTAAGTTTTATATTCAAACAATTTAAGAAGAAAACGTAAATAGTTTCCTATAGTGAATTACATTGTTGTTTAAATTTCATTGCATTAATTTAATAAGAAAGAAACATTTAAAAATTAATAGTATTTTTCAACTATAATTTGATGTTGAATTTTTTTTTGATCTTATATTATTTATATTTGAGCGAATTTAATTTCCAACAAGCAAGAGTATTAGAAAATGGGACCATGGTTGTGTTAGTGTTCATGGTAGCGAACTTGCAGTCTGTGCTTCTTATGTTGAATCGTGAATTTAAAACCAGGGGTCGGTATTAGTATTATGAATGACCATAGGTGTAGCGGAGCTGATACACGTTAAATCTATCTAGTTCCTCAGATGTTTACCTTATAAGGTATGAAGGAGAATTTCAACCCCGAGGAATCTAAAGATCCTTTTCAGTAACATAAGTTTTGTCCTTTCAAAATGTGGGTGTTGCTCCCCTAGGATACCCTAACATTCCTTTTCTATTTTTGTCTTTTCTGGTCAATTTTGTATCACTTTTAAATTTTTGCACTCTTCTAGGTTGCAGTTACATCTTGTTTAGTGCAGCATACCCACATCTGGCTCTTGCGCCATTAAATTTCATCATCACTCATGCACTTGCTAATTCTGTCCTGGCGTCAATTCCTTCAGTAAGTGTAGCGGGGATTTTAAAATAGTGCTGTGTTAGCTCTAGTATCATCCTTGTTAGTTGACAGTATTTTAAAAAAAATGAGAGGACGGTCACCAATAGTCTTCGTGTTGCTTCTTAGTACGTTGTCAGTAGACAATAACTTGACATCACAGTAGCCTCTTGAATAGGATGAAACTTGTGACCTATCAAGTGAATGAGTACCCCCATTCTTCGAGCTTTCACGTAACGCCATAGTGAGCACTTAGATCCTCTACAGATTTCATGTGCATGAACTCCATTGCTGTGTTGTCAGGACTTGAGATCGCAGCAGACCCGCGAACTATCGACTTTGACAACTCGGCTATCACAGTCACAGGAAACATACAAAGAAATTGTCGAATTAAACTGAATGTTGTTGGAATGCCATTACCTTACGCAGCGAAATACGTGTTGGGATCATTCTGGATTCATTCAATTTACTACATTATAGAATAAGTATTTTATGATTACAGTAGATTGATTTTTTGTCACAGAAATAACAAAATGATATTAATATTTTATTTTGATTAGAATATCCAATAAAACCATAGTTAAGGAAAAGGGCTGCTTTACGTATCAACATAGAGATCCAAAATCTAAAATGCAATGTGCGTTGTCACGGGATTGTTATTATTTATTATCAGACTTAAAAGCGTAACAAAGGTTATTGGTAATGGATCTCATAATTTTACACCTAAGTCAATGACGAGGACGACACCTGAACTCGCTTCTCCCTCTCCAAACCTCGGCAATATGCCAAGGGAGACCATGATGATATGAGATATGACCAACATGAGACCTCTACCTGATTTAACGTGCATCTCTCGTATTTATCAAAGTCAGAAAGCTTAAAGGGAAAGAAAAATAATCTACACGTGAATCGGGCCCATGTTAATTTGCTGTGTTACCAGTATTAACTATTCAAGCCGTGTTTTTATTCTTCTAAGTAATTTGACAACTGTGGACTGCGAAAGCCTAGTATTCATTACCGCAGGTTCGCGGACGGTTTTTTTGCTTCTAATCGTGGCTCCGAATGCTCACGCCACAAAAGACTCAGCGTATAGCGGAGCTGATGCACATAAAATACTTCGAAGCTAAAAATCTTGCTTTAGCGTGGTGGAAGTTTGAAGGAAGTAACGCTGACTCAAGTATCCTGTTCGTCACTTGACTTAGATTCAAAACTACTAGGTCCGCCACCAATAACCTTTGTATTGCTCCTGATTGCAAAGTCAATAAAGAATTTATCACTTTAAAATTCTGGAAGGAAAAAAATAAAGTGTAATTATGTTTGAAAAACAGAATTTATGGCCGCAGCAGACAAGGAGTCATGGTCGCAAACTCGCTGTCAACAAAACTAAAAGGATTAATTGTTTATTAATGTCCCACCTTCCACCTTATTTACCGTTAACTGGACCTTCAGTCAAAGGGAATACATTCGGGGTTTTCACTAAAGTGCTTTTCACTTTTTTTGTTAAGACACATATTACATGCCATCGTGAAGATTTTAATGAACATTTGCTTACATTTTATGATTGATAAGAGCCGTAGCAAATATTTTTTATAGTAATTGTTATATTAATAACGGTTAACAGTGTTGAGTAAAATTTAATTAATTTAATGTTTTGTATAGTTTTTCATTCATTTCTGCAAGTACTGTAACGATTTAATCTGGTTTCATTGGATGAGTGAGTTGATCACATGGTGTCTCAGCTTTCATCTCGTCAAAATTTCCTAACTTGAATTAGAGAATGAGCCTGCGATGGTGAAATGCACTTTAGGAAAAACCCTGAATGTATTTCCTTTGAATGCCAGTCCAGTTAATGGTGAATATGACTGTTAGAGGCAACTTGAGTATTATCGACAACGGACGTCATAGTTTTTAACCTCTCTCAAATGGCGAAGTCGACACTTGAGCTGGTACATCCCAATCACAAATTCAATGCCACTCCTTGAGAAGACTTGGAACCTCGACAGTTTTTACGTGCATCAGCCCCACTACACGGTACTTCTATAGCGGAATCAGACCTTAAACCTTTAGTGCAATCAACGTAGGGTAATAGGATTTTTTTAAGACAGAAACAACAACGGCAAAAAGAAATAGCCAACTAGAAGTTTTCATTTAAAAATCTATCTGGTTTTAGGTATTAGAATCTTTAGAAAGTTTCTTAAATCAATTTTTGGTTCCTATTGTATTAGTTTCGAAAAGCTCAAGTGGAGTTGCAGCATCTCATTTGAAATTTTGAACCTGTAGTTTTTGGATAACTGGAAACAAAAAGGCGAATTAAATGCAAAAAGAAAAGAAAAATTAATTCTAGATTTTTTTTCTCTCGTTTGAAATTATTTAAAATGAAACTTGGGTATGTTGCTTTTTTACTTGTTGAAAATAAGACATAAGAATTTCTGCAAAGTGTTCAATTAAATTCTTATCAAGAAATATTATGACCTCAGATACTTTAAATGATATCTAGTATTATTTTTTTTATTTTCATAATTATGCTTTGAAACAGACAATTTCGTATAAATAATACCATTAGAAAATTTCAAATTGAATAAAATATAAGTAATATATGAATTAGAATGTGAGTTGGAAATTTATTAAGAAAAATATCATTCGAAGTATATTCTAAAGATCTAAACTTTTATTAAAAATACTTAAACTATGATACAAGCCACCTATTTCATATAACACAAAGTCGTGACAGATGTTCACTTAATTTTCATAAATAAGACAATTTGACCTAGAGATGGTCTAAGTGAATGACATTTTTCTCCTAATATCGTCTTTAATATATTTGGTAGAAGCCCATGATGAAACTTGGGAAGCCTAAACGATAATTATTTCTACAATAAATTTTCATTCTGCTTTTTAAATTCTTCCTTTCTGGCAATTTAGAAAAGATCACGTAAACGTTTTCTATGAATTAGATAATTTCATGATATGTAGAGCTACATAGAGTAATATGTTTCTTAGTTTCTATTTTTAATAGCATGCATTGACGATATTTTTTAACGTAACACTTGCACCAATAACATTTGTTATCACTAAAATAAACTAATTCAGTTGTAAGATAATCCATCGTATAGATTCTTTGAAGTTCCATACCTCATAAAACCAAACAATCAGTCATCTGTACAAGATATATCTAGAAATATAAGAAGTTATCATTACCAACAAATGCTGTGGCCGTGATAGCTTAGGTGTTAAGACATCCGATTCGTTGAGTCATGGTTTCGAGCCTTGTGGCCGCTAAAGACCCGCCGTGTAGCCGGGGCTGATGCACGTTAAATCTGTCGGGGCTCAAAGTCCTCCCGATAGTGTGGTGTGGAAGTTAGAAGAGGGGGTGTCAGCTCAGGTGTCGTCCTCGTCACTTGACAAATGTTCAAAATAACGAGCTCTGTTGGCAATATACCTCATGTTGCTTCTAGTGCGACGTTAATGAAACCAAAACAAACCCAAGAAATGCTTCTTACGTATGATACTGATTTATAGGACCACATGGCTAACGAATTCCAGAATACAAGTTAATACAGAGACGTTATTCTTCACTTTTTTAGTGAAAAATGGCCTAGAATCCATTGGACGCTCAGTGATATACAATTGGAAAAAAAAAAAGTATTAGAACACACCGAAAATCGGAATTTTCAAGCTGATGAAATGAAAGAAATCGAATAACAAATTTTTATAAGATAGTATTCATAAGGTAGTATTTGATGGGTAAAAATAAAATATTTAAAGTGATTACAAAATTTTTAAAATAAAATAACAAAATTGGCACTTCAAAAAGTATTTGAACAGAAAAAGGAAGAATGAAAATTACAGTGAACGGTGACAGTAATATTTTGTTTGTCCGCTGTAGGTTCTTAGTTTCATTTCTGAAGATTTCATTCTCTACCAGATACACAGTCAAATAGTCCAACTTTAGTGGCTCAAGTTTTTATTTATTGTTAACAGCCACAGAACACACACAATTAATACAATATTCAAAACTCACTAACACTAATCATTTTACTGTTGTTTCATGCCATTTCTGTTCGTCATGCTACGGGTCGTAGCCGCCATCCTTTCTTTCTCTTCACTTCAGCAATCCTCATATTTCCTCCGCTGGGTGGCGTGGCTTGTTTGGTGGGGTGGCAAGTAGAACGGAACATTCTTGATGCATGGATATTATTGTAATTATCGTTAGTGATCGGCGTACGCGCGTTCTTCAATTTCAGAATGACTTCGGATAATTGTTTTGAAATTGTGTAACATCAAGAATATGATGGACTAAGTGGCATTAAAATTTTTTAGGATAAGTAATAGTTTTTTTTTAGTCCGGCGAATCTTACAGTGATCTCACATGATTAAAATGTGAGGTCACAGTAAGATTCCCTCAAATGAGATTCAGGTAAAGACGCTTGTTTATTTGCTCTCATTTCCTTTAAATCCGATTACGAGCAAATTTTCCGTCATTACATCCAAGACAAAAGAGATTTTGCTTGAGAAGAGGGTATAAGTCGTTTATCTGCACCTAGTGACAAAACTTTTCGTGAAATTTCAAAAGAGTTAAATTATTTCATTGTGCTCAATTCATAACATTATCAAAAAAAAAAAGAAAAATGAGTCTGTTGAGGTGGGCAATAAGCGACATCAGGGACACCAAGAAAACTGACTATGTGGGAAAGACGGCAAATGGTGAAAAATGCTCTGAAAATTCAATCGAGAAGTGTTCAGATGCTCGCCGCAGACATTGAATCAGCATCAGGAATGACTGTAACAACTCAGTTAAAAATGTTTTGCATGATGCAAGCATAAAAGAAAGATGACCAAGGAAGAAACCATATATTTCAGAAAAAAAGAAAAAAAACCTGCAAGATTTTGCCACAAATACAAAGACAAACCATTTTTTGATTTGAAAATTTCAAACCAAAAACCCATCTTTACAATTTGGAGGGGGAAAATATCACTTTAGAACTTCAAAGTGTGTTGAAAATTGTGAATCATGGAAGAGTTTAGTTTAGTTTATATTAACGTCGCACTAGAAGCAACACGAGGGCTATTGGCGACGGACCTCGTAATTTTGAACCACGGTCAAGTGACGAGGACGACACCTGAGCTGGCACCCCCCTCTCCTAACATCCACACCACGCCAACAGGAGGACTTTGGGCCCCGAACAGATTTAACGTACATCAGCCCCGGCTACACGGCGGGTCTTTGGCGGCCAAGGATCGAACCCGCGACTGAACGAAAACCGCCAGCCGCTAGTCCACGACCTTGACCACTAGGCTACCGCGGCCCGTGAATCATGGAAGAGGTAACATCATATTTTGGGGCTGTATAGGTTACAATGGGGTTGGAAATTTGTACATTCTTAATGAGAAAATGACAGCTTTGAGGTACACTGATGCCTGAAAGAGTATGAAAGGAAATTAAGATTGGAAGAGACTTTTATCTTCCAACAAGACCAAGATCCTAAGCATACTATTATTAAAACGAAAAAAGTAACTTCTTTTTAATGCGTCCCGGAAACTTGCTACTCTACCACAGTCCTCAGACCTTACCCAATCGTGCATTTGTGGCATTTATTGGATACGCAAATAAGAAAATGCTTAATGACTAGCAAATGTATTCTGAAAGACACCTTAGAGAATGCATGAAACACCATATATTCACATGTGAAGATTTGGTTGAATCGAAACCGAGACGTTTGAATTTGGCAATTGCATTCAAAGGATTGCATACCGAGTGTTGACTTTTAATTTCAAATTTTAGATATTTTATTATATATTTGATGCAGCATTCAAGTCTGATGATCAAATACTTTTTTTGCAACACAAAGTTCGTTATACTTTTCTGAAATTTTTTTTTTCAATTTAAATATTGTTTGTTACTAAATATATAAGTTATATAAAAATGTTACGTACAATATAAAACTAAAATGCGGATTTTTTTTTATTTTTATTGCCTTAAAAACTACGAATTTTATATTGCTATAATACCTCCTTAGTCAACTGTATTTGTTCACCGGAGTGAGTGAGTGAATGTAAAGGTTATTGGGGCAAGAGAGCCAGACGTAGCTATGCTGAGTCAAACAAGATGTAATTGCGGTCTAGACATGAAAAAATTGAAAAGTAGACAAAAATTGGTTGACAAGAAAGAGGGTCGAAAATAGAGAAGAATCGCTAGGGTAGTCTGGGGGAGCATCACCGTGTTTACTAAAAGTATTAAACCCCATGGAAAAGAATAAAGGTCACAAGGGTACCTTGGGGTTATGATGCCCGGCTATACCCTAAGACGCTGGGTAACCATTTTAGTAGCTTCTTACGACATGCATGAGCTACAGTAGATCTATTCTGTCATCCCCGGTTACCACACGGGTCATTGTTCACCGGAACAGCGACTCGCGTTACTTACGAATAGGTTAAGGAAGTTGAAATATTTGCCGATCAGTTTCCGGTTTTGTTTTGTTTTGCTTTATTAACGTCGCACTAAAAGCAATACGAGGGCTGTAGGCAACGGACCTCCTAATTTTAAACCTCGTTCAAGTGAAGTGGATGACATCTGAGCAGGCAACCACCTACCCTAAATTCCACACCACACCAATGGGAGGACTTTGGGCCCCGACAGATTTAAAGATGCATCAGCCCCGGCTACAAGGCGGGTCTTTTGCGGCCAAGTATCACACCTGCGACTAAACGAAAAGCGCCAGCCACGTTTCCGATACTATGACACCAGGCTATCACAGCCACAACACCTGACATGACAACTAGGCTGCCACATATATGAATTCGGATAAAGGTTGAAAATTAATTATTTGAATATCATGCAAACTATTTACAACTTGTATTAAATTATATTCTAAGGAAATTACCCTTTATTTAACATTATCTGAAGGCTGGTCTAAACCATTTAATTCAATTAAAAGAATGTCATCCAAGATGTTTACCATCTGTTCGTAAAACAACATTTAATCTTGGAGAGGTCTAAACCATGGATGTCTAAACTATGACCATTTCAGGGCCACAGTGCAACAAAAAAAATTTACTGGGCCACATTGCAACAAAAAAAAAAGTTTGCTGGGCCACACATACAATATTTTTTCAACAGATTGAATAATTTATGTAGTTTTATTGAAACAAATTAACTTCTTTTTATAAATTTTTTAAATTTGAATTAGATATGCATAGGTACATATTTATTTTAAATTTGTAAAAGTTTCGTTTGATTTAGTTTGTATTTCATAAAGATGGAAAAAATTCAAATTAATGAGATGGATGAATTAATTTTTGTTGAACAAGCAAATCGATATCGAGTCCAATAGACGAGGTTGCAACTCTTGATGCATTTTCAAGATGTTTGTCAGTGATCTTTGTCCTATTTTTGTTTTTCGTATGCTTCATTCTAGAAAATAATTGTTCAACAAATGTAGCCAAAAGCTGAAGATATTAATAAAGCATGATTGTGAAAATTAGGATATATATCGTGGGGTAGGTAATCTTTATAAAACTCCAGTAAAGAAACATTCCCAAATTTTTCTTTCAGTTGAAAGTCACTTTGCAGTTCAATGCATTCTATTTGAAGATTTGAAATTAATTTATTTCTAGAGAAAATGGGGCAGGTCTCTTTTTCTGTGAAAGGCCCCTTTGGCCAAAATGATTAGGAAATCAAAATACATTGTAATATACTGCATACAAATATAGCAATTCTTCAAAAAATTCTGCGTCGAGTGGATATACACATAATTCGAAACGTAAATTCTCATGGTATACTAAGATATTTTTATTTAAAATTTTATTTTAAAATAAATGTCAGTGATTCTATTATATATGAAAATTATAGCAAACATTTATTTATTTATTTTTAATAAAAATGTGTAAATTTAAATATTTTCACAATTTGAATTTGGGTCGTATTTTAAAGGTTTTTAGGCCGCACTTTAGACAAGCATGGTCTAAACGATCTTTTCTTTCGAAAATTGGATTTATTTTACGAGTTTTTGATGAAAACGAGGCATGAGAACTTCGCAAACCAGAGTATTTCCATTGTTGGTTTCCTCATGCTCATTCCGCTTCGATAATTCTTAGTTTTACACAGTTTTGTAAAGATCACATTCGCATAATCATTTCTTAATTCATACGTTTTTAGAGATACTTCGCCAAATATGACACTTATACCATATTTGGTGTCACGTAAACTCAGTCATCACATAAATAAAAGAACGTTTCTGCAGAAAATAGAAACTTAAAAGAGTTCACAGTTCCGAAAAATTTTACCACCATTTTATATTGAACAGATGGCTAACGAAAACTTGGAATTCATGTTTGTTAGAGACGTTATTCGTTACGTTTTGGTTGAATATTGGTCTGCTATCAACTGGACGCCTAATGGTATATTCGTTCACCAGAACCAAGATTCGCTTTTCAACACTTCAGTAAAAGGAATGATGGAGAAGATCTTAGACAAAAATGTGAGGAAGATAGGAAATACATATATCAATCGTTTTCTCGGGAGAAATATTTCTGGACAGCAGCATTTGGAATTCTGTAAAGAATTAATAGAAACATTGGGCGAACCAAAACCGGAAGAGGTTACAATCTTTTTTTTAGATGTATGTGCAAATTTATCATTGATTACTGGCTTTTCGGTTTTGTATGATGTAATTGAAGCACCTCATATCACACATATTTTGATTTTTGGGTACTTCACAAAATTAACAGATCTCGGTGTGATTACCAATTCATTTTGGAAAGAATTGCTATCCAACTGTGCCGAGCGATTGAAATGAGCGGACTGAACATCTTTAAAATGTTTAAACGAAATTTTTAATATAAAATACATTTATAACGACTGACGTTTTAAGATTTCATTCTCTAATTATGGCTAGTATATACGTATCACAATTTTCCTATTTTGAAATATGTTTTATGGCTACATAACGAATAAATGCTTTATATACTAACAAAAATTTGAGACTACAAATTGAATTCTAATTAAGTTTATTTTGTCTTGTTCGAAATAATTTGGATTATGTGATAGTTGTCTCGACATTTATACCATACGATGTAATTGAAAACTTATTTTACAATATTGAATAATCTAAAATGTGTCAAAAATAGAAACTAACTTCCCATTTCGCATGAAAATGGTTAAACTTGTTCTTCCTTTTTAGCGTCTCGCACGCCCAAGCAATTATATATATTGAAATAACCGCTTATAATCATGTAAACTTGCAAAAACTGAGTTTTCTGAAATTTTCTTGCAATCTGTAAAAAAGTGAATAAAAGTTTTGTACTTTTCCATTCTTAATATTTGTGTTTTTAAAATGTTAGTTTGTATTCACACAAACACGCTCAGATGAATACGCATATAATTTCCAATAGTAAATTCACAGGACTTGCAACTTTCATTGAATAAATTAAATTAGACAAGAACGAAACCTTTAAAATTGATAATAGAATTCTCATTTGGTTCGATATCAAATTTATATTTTTAGGAATAAATATTTTTCATTTAGGTGATACAATGAATAGAAGCAATATAAAGCGTTTATAAGAGGGTCAAAATTCTTTTAAATATTCTATTTATGCGAATTTGATTTCAGTTAACCATTTATATCATTAGAAAATGGCACTGCAATCGAATTGTCGAATGAAATTATTTATCCCATTGATTTAAGACATTGAGAAAAATTTACTTTTAAACTACACATTCCGGTGTCTTTTGGATTACAAACAATTAAAATTTTATCCTTGACATGTCAGAACGTCTAGTTGTAAGTGGTTGGCGTGGTATGGAAGTTAAGAGAGGGGGTGCCAGGTCAAGTGTCGTCCTCGTCACTTGATTGAGGCTCAAAATTGCGTGTTCCGTCTCTAATAGCCTTCGTTTTGCTTCTAGTGCGACGTTAATAAAAACTAAACTAAAACTAGTTGTAAGTAGAAATTTATAAACAAACGGTACTCGGTTAAAAGTTTGTCTTAGTTTATATTCTCCTAAAATAGAATTTCTTTTGTGTAGCATTTGAATTTTAAGTATGCTTAATTTTTCGTTTTAAAAGAGTACTTAAATTCAGAAAACCTGTGGGTGTCGCAGAATAGTCCCACTGTAGCTCATGCATGTCGTAAGAGGCGACTGAAATGGGTACCCAGCGTCTGGGGGCATAGCCGGGCACTCTGCCCCTGGGGATTATGTCAGGGGATCTTGGGGACTTACCTTCATTAGGTGTGTAAGGTGATCATGACTCCGAGGCACCCTGGTGATCTTTTTCTTTTCTATGTGGTTTTCTGTCTTTGGTAAACGCGGATGACGCACCTCCGGGATACCCTTGCCATTCTTCACTGCTTTACACCCTCCTTTTTTGTCAAAAAATTATTATTTTTTTCCAATTTTTTTCTCACGTCTAGAGCACAATTGCATCTTGTTTGGCACAGTATAGCCACATCTCGTTCTTGCGTCAATAAACTTCATTTTCACGCACTCTTTTTTGGTCCTCCTTTTTATTGACAAATATCTTTTTTTCAATATTTCAATGTCTATAGATCACGGATTTATTTTATTGGGCTCAGTATAACCACACCTGGTTCATGCGCCAATAAACTTCACTATCGCATCACACAAAAATTTGAAATTTCACAAAATTTCTCGAGTAAGTTTTTAAATCATGTGAATTTAAAAATGAGTAGTCTAATGTTACACGAGTGTCTCAAACAATTGACGAAAAAAAAATTATATTCAACATATTTTGATAATTTTCATTCTAAACCACACATACTTCATTTCATTTCAAATAACATAGGGGAAAAAAACTAAAAGGGAATTATTATGACTAAGTACGAACTATTTAATGCAGCTACGGAATTAAAATTAGATTTTAAGAGACCAATGATTTCAGTGTTTGAATTCAAAAGATCAGAAGAGAGGTAATGACCATTATTTTAAATTTTTTTTATTTATGTTTGAGCTTGTACACTTTGTACTTGTTGAACTCAAAAGTAAAAGGTGTACAAGCTGAAACATAAATAAAAAATGGCGCAGCGGTAGCCTAGTGGTCATGGTTTCGGATTCGTGACCGGCGGTTTTCGTTCAGTCGCGGGTTCGATCCTTGGCCGCCAAAGACCCGCCGTGTAGCCGGGGCTTATGCACGTTAAATCTCTCGAGGCCCAATTTCCTCCTGTTTTCATGGTGTGGAAGTTCGGAGAGGGGGCTGACAGCTCAGGTGTCGTCCTCGTCACTTAACCGTGGCTCAAAATTACGAGATCCGTCGCCAATAGCCTCATGTTACTTCTAGTGCGACGTTAATAAAAACTAAGCTAAACCAAACTCTATATTTCCTAGTTTTATGTTTAGTAAAGATCCCATGTTAATTTTAATTAACATGATTTTTACGAGATACTTTGCCAAATATGACACATGTGCCATATTTAGCATCCTGTAAATTCAGTCAGCACTTAAATAAAAAAAAAAAACCTAGCTGTACAAAATAAAAACATAGAAAGTTAACAGTTCCAAACAAGACCTCGAATATTTGATGCTGATCAAATGGCTAATCGTAACCCGGAGTACAAGTTTATTAGAGACGTTATTCGTTACGTTTTGATTGAATATTGATCCGGAATCCATTGGTCTCCTAGTGGTATATTTATTCACCAAAACCTTGACTTACCTTTCAACCCTTCGGGGCAAAGAATGATCAAGAAGATTTTAGATACAAATTGGGTGAAAATACATAAAGAACATATAGGAATAATCTTCCAATAAATATATTTCAGAAAATACCATTATGAATTTTGTCAAGAGTTAACATAAAAAATGGATGAGTCGCGACCACAGATTGTGACAATGTATTTTTTCGATTCATTTTATTTATTTCGGTCACTGCACTTTCGGTTTTGTATGGTATACGGGAAGCACCTCATTTATCGCATAGATTGATTTTTAGGTACTTTGCGAAATTAATTAATCGTGATGTGATTACTGATACATTTTGAGAAGAATTGCAAGGCATGTGCACAAAATGGCTGTAACAAGCAGATTAGAAATCTTTAAAGTATTTAAACGAAACTTAAATATGACATATATAAATACTTTAATGTGATTACGACTTTTCAAGATTTCATTCTTTAATCACGTATTTTGTACGTATCTCATTTCTTATAATGAATGGTAAATGGTTATATGGATTATAACTCCATATTATACTTATAAATCTTTTAGACTAAGTGAAGATCGAAAGTAAAGTTTTCCAAATAATTTTTTATTTTCATGCGACACTATTATTATTTTCACATTCACGATTTGAGGTAATGGAAAACAAGTTTTGAAATTTAAAATATTTAATAATCAAATAATTATTCAAATTTAGAACAAATTTCTGATATTGCCGGGGGAAAGACTAAATGTATTTTTCAATTCTTGGAGCTTCATACTCTCCTGCCATGATATTTTGAAAAAGATTAATTATATGTTTGGAAACATAAATATAGTTTTAAGTAAATATCGAGTCTTCTAAAATGTAACAGAAATCAATGCGATTATGAACGAAAATTTATTTGTATGCTTTCAAAATATATACAGTGGCACAAACAATTGAGGATACACCTTACTTTTACTTGATAAATCCAACTTTCAATCAAAATAACACCTTAACCAGAAGTGCAAACGAATTTTTATTCTTAGACATAACAAAAGGTTTAATTTAACAGTAAAATAAAGAAAAATCAACGTCAAATTCTAAAATAAAACTTTTATGAGGCATTTCAAATAAACACTGCAGATTTTACCTCAAAATATTGAGGATCACAAAGTGAAATTTTTGTTTAACTACCACTTGATTTCTTTTGCTTGCTACTAAAGCTCTTGGATTTTATCCAAACTTTTCAACTGTTATCTTCTTCTGCACCCGAAGTTGGTTATGAGAACCATAAAGCTGTAATTTTAAATGGAAAATGGCTCCTCGGAAGAGACTTAGTATATTGATGTAAGAAAATTTATATTAAAGTTTATTTAAGAAGGAAAATTTTATCGTGGAAATGAAGCTGAAATTGTTGGTAGAAGATCACTTCATTGTGTCAATTGCCAGAAAATCATTGGGAATGTTAAACGTGATGGTTAATTCAAAAAATAAGAGTGGAAGAGGAAGGAAAGATAATCTTGGGTCTGATTATGCTAAACAAGGGAGAAATTCTAAAGATATCAAGATATAACTGTCAATCCTAAGGAGAGCTGAGGTTCAATTCAGGAGCTGCAAACTTCCTCCGGAATGAATGATTTCTCAGAAGTTAAGGGGCTGCTGAAACTATGAGGAAATTGATTAGACTATAACGGATGCGTAGTAAAGAACTCATGTCGAGTCAGAAAAGTGGAAGTTGGCTAGGAAGACACAAACTCTCAGTCTGAAGACAGAGAAACGGTTTGGAGAAGTTGCATTTATAACGATGGAAACTAGGCACCCCGGGAAGGACGATTGTAGTGGGAATAAGTAATTTGGAGCATGGATCGATCACCGGTTTAGAAACGAACAGCCGCTTTTTCGGCACGAGGACAAAAAGTTTACGTCCTACTGGGTTAAACATGGGTGGTGAATCTCCAAGTCATATTTGGGTTGTATGGTTTCTGCAAATGCGGTAGGAAATTTGTTTTATAGATGGTATAATGGATCAGTAAGTTTTATAGACATACTCCCAACAATCTTAAAAGACAAATAACTTGGTTTTAGATGAAATTATATTTCCAGCACGAAAACGATCCCAAACACACCGGCATGGCGTATGCTCAAACTTAGTGGTGCCTTTTTCATTGTAAAAGCGACTGCCACTCCGCCACAGTCCCCCGAACATCAGTCATACAATATACTCTCTAGAAAATTGTGACACTAGGCGAAACAGCGGTCCAAAAACACCAGATTAGAAACAAGCCCATTTGGTAATAAGTGTAAAGAAGTGGGATAAAATATCTCCAGATACCACCTTAAAATTTAGTCGAGACGTGGTACCCAAGACGTTTGGAGGATCGCATTTGCAAAGGACAGCACCACCAAAAATACTGATACTGTCTTGCATGTAATATTCGAAAAATTCAATGGTGCATCCCATTTTGAGGAATTAAAAAGATCCGGCCTTATGTTTTTGATAAATTTGTGGGAACTTTAATCTTTAGATATTTTTGTTGATTTTCGCTAGTTTTACTGTAACTAACCCTTTTATTACATTAGAATAAAAGAAAATACGTCTCCTATCTCTGTAATGTGTTATTTCAAATTAAAGAGCAATACAGTTATCGACAGGAGAAGTGCAGTCCTCCTCAATTGTTTGACCACCGTATGCCTCCAGTTGGTAAAATGTTGTGCTGCTTACGGGTTAAGAGGCGCAACGTGTATTAAAACTTACTAAATCTCATCGAGTAAAATCATTCATACAATATGACGATTTAGTGTGTTTTATCAACCGGCGATTTAAATAGACCACACTGATCGAAATACCAAACATACCGGAACTGATACAGAAAATCACCGAGTTAGATGTAAAGATTAAATTACTTTTATTTATGCACCCAGAAATCTGGCTGTTTAGGATTCGAGGAAATTGTGTAATTAGTTTTTAATTATCGCGTGATATAGATCTTATTCATAATAAAGTTTTTTTTAAAAATGTTTGAAAATCTTCTAGTGCTTTAGTTTAAGAAACGGAAAAATGATACTAATAAAAATTTTAACAAAGCGAAATTTGATATTGCTTTGAAAGCATAGAAACAAATTGAGACTATATCTTCGATTTGTGATTTTAATAGAACTAGAATTTTACTTAAATACTTGGAAACTCTTAATTTTAGATATTTTTGTTGATTTTCGTTATTTTACTGTAAATTAACCCTTTATTACGTGTAAAAGTAAAATACGTCTTCTATTCTAGTTAATGTGTTATTTTCATTAAAAGTTGGATTTATCAAGTGAAAGTAAGGTGTATCCTCAATTGTTTGAGCCACTGTACTTTGAGTGTGGAGACTAGTAATTTTTGCATTCAAACACTCTCAGATAAATGCGTAGTTAGCAAGTTGTGCTGAACCTCTAGCGTTTATCGAACAATTTAAAAGAGATAAAAACGAACCCTTTAAAATTAACAGTTGTATTCATATTTGGTTCACGTTCGTGGAATTAAAATTTATATTAAGAAATAAAATTACCATTTAGGCGATTAAATGAGGGTAAAACTTCATTTTAAATTCTTTATTTCTAGGAATAAGATTTCAAATCAGAATTGCTATTAATAGAGTATGGCACTTAAATCAAATCCTCCAATGAAGTGATTTCTTTCATTCACTTAATTCAGTGAAGAAAATCTCTTAAATATACATTTCCGAGTCTCATAATTTACAATTTTTTCAAAACATTTCAGAATTTGAAGTATAAGCAGGAAATTACATTCAAACAGTACCTGGTTAAAAGTTAATTACCTCAGTTGACATAGTTAAGTAACTTCAAAAACAAAATTCATGTTTGAATTTTCCACTAAACTGTTTGAATGTAGTTTTTTTTTTCATTTCCTTCTTACGTTGAGGTATGGTAAAGAACTTTATCTGGCACAATCACCTTGTAATAGAGTATTGTTATTGAAGTCTGCTTAACCTAAACGTGTATTGAAAATAAATTAAAACACTATTAACATTAACTTGATAAACATTATGCGATTTTTCTGAAAGTAATACAATATTTCCTATCTTTTTTTTTTCAAACTATTACTATGTGAATGCGGTGACCTGGTTCTTATGGTCGCGAGCTCAAAACCGGTGTTTGCATCGATGTTGGGTTCCATTTATATTATCATTAAAGATCCGCCTTGTAAAGGGGCTGAAGAACGTAACATCTCTGATGGATGCGAAATTTTCAGTTAGTGATGGAGTTTAGAAAGGCAAGTT
Organism: Nephila pilipes; assembly: GCA_019974015.1. Lineage (NCBI taxonomy): Eukaryota > Metazoa > Arthropoda > Arachnida > Araneae > Nephilidae > Nephila > Nephila pilipes. The sequence continues at coordinate 5,049 of BMAW01038331.1, read as the reverse complement.
GCTACGTCTGGAGTTTTTCTCGTCACTTGATCGAGGTTGAAAATTACGAAGTCTGCAGCCTACTACCCAATAAATTGAATTAACTAACGATTTTTTGTTTTGTAATTCTAATTTACTAATACTCTGTAATTATTAGATGGATCTGGATTAACTTTATTTACATCAATATCCTGTTTTCAGTCCCGGGTTACTCTAGGGATCTTTCTCTATTTTCGACCCTCCTTCTTGTCAACCAATTTGACTTTTCTTCATTTTCTTCTCGTCTAGACCACAGTTAAATCGTGTTTGGCGCAGCATTGCCATACCTGGCTCTTGCGCCCTAAAACTTTACTTTTTCACTTGACCCTTCTTGTGGATCAACCTTTTTCATTGTTTAACGTCTAGATCAAAGATTTACCTTGTTTGGCGCAGTATGGCCACATTTGGATCTTGCGCCAATTAAACGTCACTCTCATCATCATCCTGTTTTCAGAAGAATTGAATCAGTTTTGAAAAAATATTGACGCCCTTCATCCAAGTGGGATTCTGAAATAAATAAAATATTATAGATTTAAAAACTTTAATCATACATTATTGTGCATAATGATTAATAAACTTTATCAATGAAATATAACTACTCGGATTGTATCACTGTGCTATTTCCTCAAATTATCCCCTTCAGGAATATGCCTTCTTTGGATAGGTACACGAATCATGACCTTGAGGTACTTTGGTGAACTTTTATCCTTCCTTAAGGTCTAGGGGGGCTTACTTTCATTTGATGGGTGACTGAATCATGACTCCGATTCATACTAGTGATCTTTTTCTTTCCAATGGGATTTATTGTCTTTGGTATATATGTATGACGAGTCCCCTGAATAACATGACGTTCCTTCCGCATTTTCGTTCCTCCTTCTTGTCGGACAATATATTCTATTTTTTCCGACTTCTGGATCACAATTACATCTTGTGTGGCTCAGCATCACCAAATATGGCACCATTAACCTTCTCGAACTCTCCCTCCAATGGGGTTTACTATATTTGATAAAGAAGGGTGACGCGTCTCCGAATACCCAAAATATTACTTCTGCATTTTCAACCATTATTCTTGTAAACCAATTTTACCCCCCCTTTTTCAGTGTCTAAATTACAGTTATACTTTGACGCAGCATCTCCACATTTGGCCCTTGTGCCATTGAATTCTTTAACCCATCACTTATTCATTCATGGAATAATCCTACCTATAGCGGGCTCTTGTAAGCATGGTGATTGATTGATTGATTTTTTGCTATTATTCCTATAGGATAGATATATAATAGAGGCTATTATTCCCTTGAAAATACTTTTCAATTCAATAGTATAAGGTCATTGACGTAATGATACATGGTTGTTCATTGTTTTCAAAACATTCCAGTAAGGGAAAACTCGTCATGGTCGCTGACTCGAGGACGATGTTGTCTTCGTTTAGTCGTGGGTTGGAGCTCTGATGACACTAAACACCCACCATGTAACGGGACTGAAGCCGGTTAAATCTATCGAAGCTCCAAATCCTATCATAAGCCTGGTGTGGAAGCGCCAGCGCAGGTGTTGTCTTCGTCGCTTGACCGTGGTTCAATATTTCGAGGTAAGTTTTTAAAAAAAAAAAAAAAAAAAACCTACCTTTTTACTGGTTTAGTGTGACATCACAATAAATAATTAAATCAATAAAACATATTTCATTGAACTCCATAGTGATCTTTTTTTTATTTATGATTCTATTACATTTTTTAAAACTCTACATATTATATGCGCATTGTTTGGAGAAAAATAACGGTCATGGTAGTCTAGGGATCAAGGTAGTATCCTTACAGCTGGTCTTATTTTCGTTCTAATTTAATAAAATAGGAGCAAAAATGGCTGAAAATCTCTCTACGACACTTAAAACACAAAACTGCATAGATATTTAATTGAAAACTTACAGATGTCATTTTCTCTTGGGCTTAGTAATTTGTGTCGCAAAAAAGTGTTCTAGGCTTGATGCTAAAAAAGACTCGCTTTTTCACGGGGTTGATGCATGTTAAATTGTCGAGGCTTCGAGAATTCCCATCAGGTGTAGTGTGGAAGCTTGGAGAAAGAGATACCGACTCAAAAGTTGTCCTCGTCACTTTACCAAGGCTTAAAATCACGATATCCATCGACAGAGTACCTCGTATTGATTTTAAGTGTAACGTTAATAAAAGCTTTTAATCAATCAATCGAAAAAACACACGAAATATCAATAAATGGGGGAGGAAATTGACAAGAAAATTATCTGAAGTAGCTCAAAATGTTCCTTATTGACACCATATAGTAATTGTGAAGATTTATTGACCGAGCCAACTTTCTATTTCTTTCACAGAATGACCCTGAAAGCACGCGACCGTGATCAGAAGAAAAATATTCAGAATGAGTGGCAGTATTTTAATGGCACAATTACCAGATATGGCTTTGCTGAGCCAAACAAGGCATATCTGTGAACTGGACCTTTGAAAATAGTGAAGAAAGATAAATATTGGTTGACATGAAGGAGGGTCATAAATAGAGAAGGATCGCAGGGTTATCAAGAGGGGAATGATGTCTCCCATGTTTACCTCGATAAAACTCAAGGAAAATAAAAAAGATGAATAGGGTGCCTCGGGGTCATGATGCACGTATTTGCGTAACGAAGACAAGTCCTTGAGGTCCCCTAACCTCGAGGACTGGTCTATTAATTTAACCACTGGGGGCAAAATGCCCTGCCATACCCCCAGACACTGAGTAACCATTTTAGTCGCCCGGTCACCACACAGGTGGAAAAAGATTCATAATCAAAGCATATTTTAGCACAATGAGCTAAATACTGTTCTTTCAGGATATATACTTAATTTTGATGGTTATTTAAAGAAAAAGGCAATAGCAAAAGATTATCTGTGTTTGTAAACAACTAAAAATGTGATCGATCTGTGTACTTATAATTGAAAATTATCTCAAAATTTGTGCCTATATTTTGAAATTAATGAAAGAACTTTCATACTTAGTTCAATAGCATTAACAAAAATAGAAAACAGCAAAATTTGAATATATGAATTTTAAGAAACCTCATTATTTTGGATTGCGGTCATATTACAGGGATTTTAAGCTACTTTTAATAAGAATCTGGAGGGCTATCGAGACCCATTGGCTTAGGTCACAATTAACATACTCATGGAGGTATTGATATCCTTGGCCGCCAAAGACCCGCCGTGTAGCCGGGGCTGATGTACATTAAATTTGTAGGGGCCCAAAGTCCTCCAGTTGGCGTGGTGTGGATGTTAGGAAAGGGGTTGCAAGCTCAAGTGTCGTCCTCGTCATTTGACCGAGGCTCAAATTTAAGAGGTCTGTTGCCAATAGCCCTCGTGTTGCTTCTAGTGCGACGTTAATGAAAACTAAACTAAACAAACAAACAAAAAACTAAACGGAAGTATTGATAGATGGATTGTTTCTTGATTAACTTCTATCTTAGAAGCTACACGAGGGTCAAGTGTCGAGGATGATACGTGAGCTGGAACCCCACTCTTCACACTGTTAGCCTCTACAGATTTAATGTGTTAACTCCCCGATAAACAGAAATATTTTGTTGACATCAGGGCTTGACCCTGTGAATCGACGGAAACAAAGCAACTGGGAACTCGAGACAATGAGCATTCGGCTACCGCAGCAAAAGTGAAAGGATTCACGAAAAAGGAAGAGGACTGGAAAAGAAGAAAGTGATCTGAAAATTAAATTCTAGTTCTTTTAAAATCTGGAAATCGAAGATATAGTCTCAAATTTGTTTCTATGGTTCATTTCAAGCAATATCAAATTTCGCTTTGTTAAAATTTTTGTTAGTATCATTTTTCCGTTTGTTAAACTAAAGCTCACTAGAAGATTTTCAAACATTTTTAAAAAAAACTTTATTATGAATAATAAGATCTATATCACGCACGATAATTAAAAAAAAAAAAAAAAAAAAAAAAACTAATTGTACAATTTCACTCGAATCCTAAACATCCGAATTTCTGAGTGCGATATAAATAAAAAGTAATTTAATCTTTACATCTAACTCGATTTTCTGTATCCAGTTCATTATGTTTGGTATTTCGATCGTGTGGGCTATTTAATCGTCGAGTCAATAAAAACACTCTAAATCGTATATTGTATGAATGATTTTTACTCGATGAAAATTTAATGGATTTTATACGTTTGCACTTACTCTTAACCCCTTAACTGAAGCATATACAGTGGCTCAAACAATTGAGGATACACCTGACTTTCACTTGATAAATCCAACTTTTAATGAAATAACACGTGAGAATAGAAGACATATTTTTACTTTTACACGTAATAGGGTTAATTTACAATTAAAGACGAAAATCAACAAAAAATATCTAGAGATTAAAAGTTTCACAAATATTTGGAAGTATAGGCAGTCCACCCTCAAAAAATTAAGGATACCATTGAAATTTTTCGAAATATTACATGCATAGACAATTATGTTGTTTGTTTGCGTAATCCTTTGAAACTTATAATGTCCTCAAACGTCTTGGTACCGGTCGACAGTTTTTTGGTGATCTGGAATATTTTATCCATTCTTCTTATGTACTTGCTTTAAATGGGCTTTGTTCTAATCTGGTGTTTTTGGACCATACGTTTTCTAGTGTGGCCCACAAATTTTCTATTGACATTGATGTCAGGGGACACAATGGCGGTGTGTGCAATTGCTGTTTATCAAAAAGACACCACATTTTGACATTACGTGCCGTGTTTGGGGGGTCTACGTTGTCGGTATTCAGAAGCTATAAATTTCCATCTAAAACCCAATTTTGTACTTTCTTTAAGATTGTTGCGGTATGTCTATGCAAAACATGATCCATTATACCATCTATAAAAACTAAATTTCCTACCCCATTTGCAGCCATACAACCCAAACCACTTGGTAGACCACCATGTTTAACTATGGGACGTAAATTTTTGTCAAAGCGGTGTTCGGCTTTCTCCAAACGGTCATGACGACCATCGCTTCAAAATGATTTACTTTCATCACTAAATCATAAC
>BMAW01038328.1:11529-22267 GCA_019974015.1 Nephila pilipes | reverse complement strand
AAAGCAAATTATTAAATGTGTTTTTCATAGTTTTAGGTTATATTTTAACATAAAAAAGTATTTTTATAACAAATATCAATGTGTTTCAAAAAATTTTCTTCGAAGGTGTACGGATACCTTAACTGCTTTTCTCGACAAATGTATGGAAATAAATCTGCGTTTTTATGGACGCTTATAAAAAAGCCACATCAAGATCTTTTGGTTATTTGTTAATAGATCTTCATTCTCGAACACCTGAAGAATATCGTCTGCTCGAAAGCGTCTTCCCTGATTCACATGGATTCCATTGGATTTATTTACCCATAAAATGAAAAACATACAGAGGCACCATCACTTACTTAAATTATTGCTCAGCGCTTCTCCAGCACAGAAAAAAGCAATCATACGAACTGCTGATAAAAGTCAATTGCATTGCTTATGCGAAATATGTTTGAATGTCTTAGATGGTAATGTATCAGTGAATGTGAAAAAATTACTCAAGTATAAAAAAGCTATACGAAAAATAGTGAACAAAAAAATATCATTGGAAAAAAAAAGAAAAGAATTGATTAATCAAACAGAAGGATTTCTTCCTATCATCCTACCTGCAATTTTATCTGCCTTAGCAGGTTTTGCTGGAAAAGTAATAGGGAAGCGAATATAAGTTACTGTGATGGCTCGAAGAATGGCCCTTATTCCCGAAGAGTTAGCTACCACATACATTCCAAAAATACCTGATAATGGATTGCAAGATATTGAAAATCAGATTTTAAATCTTCTTCACGATGCAAAATATCCAGATGACGCAAAAGCAAAACTGTTAAGCCAACTCCTTTTAAAATATCAACATGTTGCGAATGAGCCAAAACCACCTCTACGCGTTAGTATAACAGAACCTAATGAAATAATTCAAAATGAATATTCTAAAAGTGATATAAAGGAAGATTCTGTATTCCGAGATATCATTCTATCTGTTCCATCCAACTTCCAAAAATTCATTCCTCCTATTGTTGAGAAATTGAAAACACGTAACTATTTTTGGAATGAATACGGTGAATTAGTGAAAGATAATGAAATCATCAAAAACACGAACGTTATCGACTTATTTTCTTACTTGATGAGGAACTTAAAAAAAGGATATGAACCAAATGGTTTCTCAGTGTTTTGGAAGGGTATAAATGAAATAAAAAATCCCTTCACGATGGATTGGTAACCAGAAGTTAGTGCGAAATCTTGAGTTCAACACAAACGTAGGGTTTGATCAAAACAAAATAGACATCGCCACTTTAGAACAAAGTGTTACTCCAAGAGAAAAAAAGTTAAAACAAAGAGTAAAAAGAAAATGGAAAAACTATTAGAATCAGTATATTATGATTTTTCGAACCCAGCATCGTTTGGTGGAATAAAGAAAATCTCTAAAGTACCATATAAGAAAGTGAAGCGCTGGTTCATGACTCAAGACACTTATTCTTTACATAAACCAATTCGATATAAATTTTCTAGAAGACCGACGCTTTCTTATGGTATAAATGATTTATGGCAATGTGATCTTGTAGATGTGCGGCATTTAGCGAGATATAATAAAGGGTTTAAGTATTTACTCACCATAATTGACGTATTTTCAAAGTACGCCTATGTTATACCTCTTAAAAGTAAAACATCTGTGGCTGTAAAGAATGCATTTGAAAAATTGTTGCAGCGGGTTAAACCTAAAAATATTCAAAGCGATAAAGGAAAAGAGTTTTACAATACGTATCTTCAATCTTTATTTAAGTCATATAGTATGAATCACTATTCGTCACATAGTGACCTTAAGGCAAGTGTGTAGAGAGATTTAACAGGACATTAAAAACTAAAATGTTTAGAGTTTTTACATACAGAAAATCTTATAAGTATGAGGACATATTACAGTCCTTGGTGAAGTCGTATAATGATAGTGTACATCGCAGTATAGGAATGGCACCCTCAAAAGTAACACCTGATTTAGAACCACAAATCTTCAAAAAATTATATGGTTATATATTAAAAAACGAGAAAGTTACTCTGAATACGGGAGATTTAGTAAGAATATCGAAAGCGAATAAATCTTTTCGTCGAGGATATTTACCTGGGTGGAGTGAGGAGGTATTTACCGTGTCAAAAATATATCCCTCTCATCCAACCACATTTGAGCTTCAAGACCTTAAATTAGAAACTATAAAAGGACGATTTTATGCAGAGGAACTCCAAAAAAATTCTAAGCGTTCTGATGACTATTGGCATGTAGAAAAGGTTCTCAAAACAAAAGGTAGAGGTAGTAGGAAAGAGTATTATGTAAAGTGGAAAGGCTTTGATAATCGATTCAATTCATGGGTAAAGGCAACATGGATGAAGTAAACGATTTTTATGTTACGTTACCCAGCAACGCGAGTATGGATTACTTTCCAAAAAATACGCAAGCATTATTCAGAACAAAACTCGCACGCCCAATAATGCTAACCGGTGAATGGGAAGTTGGTTTATCAGAGATTTTCGTTCCTCGAACCTGGTTCAATATCGGAAATCATAACAATAAATATTCTATAACATATGAAGAAACACAAATCATTGAAAAGGATTTTGTGTAACACAATATCAGAGTGAAAATTGATCAGGGAATGACAGAAGAGGAAGTAATCGAAATGCTTAATCAAAGTATTGAAGATGTATGTGGACATTTTGTCACTTTCGCAATGGATCATAAGATTATTAATGTACTTATTGCTCCGAATTATGAATTGCATTTGACAGCTGCTGATGCGCCTAGGTTGTTAACTATGTTAAACTTACCTAAAGAGGATAGAATTATAAAGATATCAGAAAGTTTCATGTTCAGGAAACCATCAAAAACGAATAAAGACAATGTTATGAAAATTATTGCCCGAAATCTAAAGAGATATTTTATAATTCGTGTCACTAGATTTAATCATAAGTATACCGATATGGACAATATGCATCATGAACTCTTTCAACATATTAATTTTAATCTGAGGCACACAGGTATAGGAGGAGCTGCAGATTTTATATTCGACTTTAAGGAAAATAAAGTAGAAATAACAGTTCAAAAGAATGTTGAACTTGAATTTCGGTTATTACATGCCCCTATTTTTATGAGAATGTTGAGCATGACGAAGGATGTTGTTCTAACCGGTAAAACGCTACATGTTTTACAAAAAATTGATCGACCTCCACTGAATGAATTTTTCCGCTTAAGCATTACAGATAAACCAACAATTCCTGTGAAAGTAAAAAAAACAGAGCATTTGGAACTAGAAGTCGGATTTTATAAAAATGCAGAGCAGTTGAAAGCAGGAAAATATCTAGGGAAACATCTTCTCAATACAGGATCAAAAGTAATGTCAGACGTAGCCACGGGTTCGTCTTTTAAAGACTCTGCAAAATCACGATTTCGTGAAACGTCTAAAGAGATAAAAGATGATTTTATTCATAAGATTCAGAGCGGTTCGGGTATAAAAAGAAAGAAATCTTACAAGAAAAATCATTCTCAACGTATCAAGCGAAGCCGAAAGAAATTGAAAGAAACAGATATTTTCTCATAATGGATTCCCGAGCATGTGCATGTGTGAAAAGCGAATTAGATTTGTTTTCCGTGTCTCCTGTTCAACTTGCAATTGATGAGTCATCCTTTGCAGAAATTCATCCTGTAGCAACTCTAAGTGATAGGACACCAATTGAATTTTATGTGAGTGGAAGCGGTGAACATTATCTTGATCTAGCGCATACTCTTCTTCATTTGCAAGTGAAAGTTAAAAAGAAAAATGGGCAATCGATTACAGCGACAGATCAAGTGGCTCCTATTAACTATTTGCTTAATACACTATTTTCTGAATGTTCAATCACATTAAATGATAAACAGGTTTCATCACAAGCTAACTATGCTTATAGAAGCATTTTCGATGCATTGCTGTCACCCAAAGCTGTTCAAGAATCTATACTAACTGCAGATCTTTTTTACAAAGACACTGCTTCTAAGCATGATTCAATCGATCCGACTTTAGTCGGTGATAATGCAAATGAGGATTTGAAAATTAGATATGGCATTTGTAAAGATAGCAAGCTGATTGATATGATGGGTCCATTACATTTTGATTTAGGCAATCAGAGTAAATGTCTTATTAATTCAGTAAATCTGCGCATTAAGTTAGAAAGAAGTAAAGATTCCTTTGCATTGATGTCGGCTTCGCAAGAATTTAAATTAATTATACAACATGCATCATTATTTGTTAGGAAAGTTAAAGTTGCTCCGACAATTGCAATTGCTCATGAAGTAGCTTTAAGCAAAGGTGTTATAAAAATGCCTATTCGAAGAACAGAAGTGAAATCTTTTGCACTTTCTTCGGGAATACAGTCTATAACTATTTCTAATGCGTTTATTGGTCAACTACCAACGCGACTTATAATGGGTTTAGTATCTAATACTGAGATTAATGGTGATTTTTGAAAAAATCCATTTAATTTTCAGCATTACGATTTATCATATCTCTGTGTATTAGATGGAAATCGCATGATACCATCGAAACCCTTTCAACCAAAATTTGATCATTCAAATAATTATAGCCGAAGTTATATGAGTTTATTTACAGATTTAGGTCGATACCATAAAGATCGAGACATCAATATTAACTATAATGAATATAAGGAAGGGTTGCTGTAGATTGTTTGCTGTAGATCTTACTCCTGATCTCTCAGCAGACGGAATGCATACTAGTATCTTACACAATGGTAATTTAACAATTGATATAAAGTTCAGCAAAGCATTAACTGAAACAGTTAACCTGTTGGTTTATGCAGAATATAGAAACACTATAGAAATAGATAAAAATCGCAGTATTTTTTCTGATTTTTAAATGGATAGTATGACATTGTGTAGACTTGCATGTAGTGATATTCTCCTTCGTCCAACATTTGGAGGAGTATATGCTTCTGACGAGCTACCGAAAAGATGTAATGCGTATTCAACTTTTATAGTAAATTTAGATCCTAAAGCTAAACCGGGAAGTCATTGGGTTGCTATAGCTTTTAAAAACAACAATTGCTACTATTTCTGTAGTTATGCCTCAGTTCCTAACAACAAAAATATTTTACGCTTTATAAAGCATAATGCTGAGAATTTCAAGTGGAATAAATATCGATATCAAAGTTTAATTTCATATACATGCGGTCATTTTTGTCTCTATTTCTTATACAAATTTGTGAGAAATCAATCTTTAACACCACTTAAATTTAACACTATTGAGAATAACGAAAAATTTGTTAAGAAATTTGTTGCTAGCAAACTCAGGTTAGAAACCTGTTGTTTCTGACCAAATTCAACACAAACCTGTAAAACATATAATTTCAAAAATTAACATGTTTTTACATGTATGTGTGTAGAAATCGAATTTCAACATGTTTAGCCATCACCTATAAAAGAGAAATACCAACGATGAAAGCTTCATTCTTGTCTCAAGAAACTCTACAAAACGATGGCTCCAGAACCTAGATATGGTTTTATGTATTTAAACCACAACGGACCATCTAATACTTACACAATCACTTGCTTCACCGACACACCTTACGAAAATATGATATCTTGTGTTCAGGCAGCAAGCACATTTCAAATGCATTCAATGGATGAAGTGGACCACAAATTGAAAGTCGCCTACTTCAAAGTTCTGAATAACAATGATATAGTTAGAGAGCTTCATAATATGCCATGCATTCAGCAACGTCAAATTGCTTAATTGAAACAGTTTGCTTTTGGAAGAAGAAGGATGTGAAAGCTTATGAATTGTATACTCGTGTGTTTCAAAGAAATAGTTTCCTGCAAAGTATTGAAGAATGTTTTGCAATTGGTGACATTCTCAAAAGACTTAGATGAAATTGTTGGAAATGTATATTTGATGTTTCTTGTGTTATAACCATATACATCGATTAAAGCTTTTTGTTGAACTAGCTATTGTTTTGTAAATGTTGAAAATATTGGAATTATTAATTATTGTACTTTATGTTTTTGTGTAAAGATACCTTCTGTAAACAATTTATGACTGTAAAATAATATTCTTAAAGTTGTAATCTTCTAAGAATTAAAAATCAAAACAGAACATTTTAGAAACATTTCTTTCTCACCTCAGATCTGTTTATTTCTGTTTTTGTCCTTGTGTTTTCGATAAAAAATATGCATAGCAACAACATTGAAGTGAAAAAAACATGTTTTTTTTGGATAAACTAACTAAATAACCTTCATTAATTCTAATGATTTCGAGAAAAACTATATCCTTTATCTATTTTAATGTAAACGAGCTCATTAAGCGATTTGCTTAGAGCTATACAAAGTAGGTGTCAAATTCAAGGTGATACATCTTGAAAATGTGTATATATACAGCTGAATCAAAATCTCAAATCATTCTCAACTGGCCAGCCATCACACAAGATGTCACACAAGATGACACCCAAGATGACAAGCAAAGACGGTACGCATGTTTTCTATTCTTTATTTTTCTTTTCTCTTAGTAGTAAAAATTTATTATGAATTATTAAGGATAACGAAAAAATTTCTCTAAGTCTTAGCTATATAAAGATGAGTGTCTGAAAAAGTTATTTTTTCCACTCTTCTCTCAGATAGGAAGAAAGTAAAACACATTTTATCAGATGAGGATGAAGATGTAGAATACCTCATACCCAAAAAAATTGCAAAGAAAAAACCCACTCACGCTGCATTCGACTTAAATTTGAGCCCTCCATCGACTTCTGTTGATGAACTGAAGATACAACCCTACTCCAATTACTTAGGCAAAGGAGTGGGTGTCGAGATTAAAGAATTCAGAAAGTCTTACTACGTAGCGTTTAGTAAGACAGTGGATGGGGATGTAAGAAACCGCTTCAACCTGGCTTTGGATCAACTACCGATTTTGCTTAAAGCTGTGGAAACGCTGGTTGAATATGTAAAGGATCAACCATCCAACTCAGGCATAGAGTAACGAGAGAGTGAAAAACATCAGTCACCTCGTGTTCTGAGAAAATGTAAAGAGTGTGTTAAGCACAATATGAAAAGAGCAATTGTTGTTCTTGATGTATAAGCAATTAAATAAGAAATTCTTCATTTCATCTTTCGTTAAACTTCTATTTAATTTTCGAGAATTAAATTTAATATCATTAGATCTGCGTTCAGAGGCTACATGCGTAGCTATCGGGCTATAGTAAACGCAGAAGACCCTGATGTATTGCATAGAGACTCTCGCTCACACATTTTTCACACAATCAACAATTCAGTTTCCTTAAGATTACGTTTAATATTATGTTTAAGTGTACTTTTTAAACGTGAGGTAGAAAATGAGGAAGTTACTCAAGTTTTCTATTTCTGCTCAAAAGCAGAAAGAATACTTTCGAGATACCAAATATTTAGATCAGTTGACAACGCGTTTGTCAAAATAAAAAATGACATTGAAAATTTTATCAAAAATGGCAAGCGGATGGGTTATAAAAAAATTTCAACACATTGATATACATCTTGGAAATTATAAGGAAAATCGAGGAGGTTGTGAAAATGTTCGCTTGCCACAAAAATTAAAAAATAAAAAAGCTCTTTTAAATATAAAATGTAAGAACGATAAATGTTTTTTGTACTGCATAGTTGCTGCTTTATACCCATGTATCAATAATTCTACAATTGCTAAAAGATACGACAAGTTTCTTTCGTTTCATAAAACACAAATTTCTTCATTTCCTGTAAACGTTTCAAAAATTAAAAAATTTGAAAAAGTTAACGCTCTTAAAATAAATGTATACGGTTTTGACAAAGAAATATTTCCTTTATATATCAGTAAAATGTCTGGAATTAGAATTAATCTGTTATTGTATAATGGTCATTATTTTTTAATAAAAAAATTCAACAGCCTTTTAACAACAAAGAAGGGCATTCACAAATTTTGTGAAAATTGTCTCGTAGGATTTCAACGTCAATCATCTTTGAATTTACACAAAACTCTTTGTGTAAAAGTCAATCCTCAAAGACTTACAATGCCTAATATCGGAGAAAATATAATTAAGTTTACTAATTTTGCAAAATCTTCTTACCACCCTTTTTCCATATATTGCGATTTCGAATGCATGCTCATTCCAGTGTCAACGACAATGCCAAACACGAACACAAGCTTTACGTGTGTCGTAGAACAGCACGTCCCTTATAGTTATAGTATATTATGTTTAGATTAAAACGACACTATAATTTATAATCACTATTATTGCGGAGAAGATGCAGTTGAAAATTTTCTTTACAAATTAAAAATATTGTGTTCTGAATTGATTGATAAAATGCATAGAATTTTGCCTATAGCTCCATGTGATAAACCTAGCAGCACCCAATGTCATATCTGTGGTAAAAAAATTTTAAAAACTGATAAAATTGTGAGAGATCACAATCATTTTACATCTCTCTTTAGAGGTTATGCCCATAATAAATGTAACCTCTAATATCGAAAAACATTTTTTATACCAGTAATAATACATAGTTTAAGAGGTTACGATTCACACCTCATATTAAAAAAATTGAATAGCAAATATGCAAAATCAATCAGCATAATTCCTGTAAATTCGCAAAAATTCACTACGTTTCAAATCGATCAGATTAAATTTCTTGATAGTTTTCAGTTCCTTAGCACGTCTTTAGCTACATTGGTAGAGAACTTAGTTCTATCGAATCATACTTTTACAATTTTCAATGAGTTTTATTCCAACGAAAAAAATAGGTTTCTCTTAAAAAGAAAAGGTGTCTTTCCGTATTCGTACTTTTCAAGTCCAACTGTTCTAAATGAAAATTGTTTACCTAAAAAAGAAGCATTTTACAATGCTTTAACAAGTAGTCACATATCAGACGACGAATACATTTTTGCACAATTAATATTTAGAACATTTAATTGCAAAACATTTGGCGATTACTTAAAGCTATATCAACAATTAGATGTTGTTTTACTCGCTGAAATTTTTACATCCTTTAGACAAAAATGCATGGCTTACTACAATTTAGATCCATGTCATTTCATAACTGCTGCAGTCTTAACTTGGAACGCAGGATTAAACTACACAAAAGCTGAGTTAGAATTATTTACAGATGTGAACATGTATTTGTGGATTGAAGATAATATTCGTGGTGGAATATGCTATGTAGAAAAAAGATATTCATGCTGTAACAATCGCTTTGTTCCCGAAACGTACGACGCAAAACGTGAAGAGACATACATTATTGCAGTAGATGCTAACAATTTATACGGATTTACCATGACCCAGTCCCTTCCTATTAGCAATTTCAAATTTTTAACTGCATCTGAAATAAAAGATTTCAGTGTTTTCAACTTATCAGCAAATGATGATGTTCGATACTTTTTAGAGGTTGATCTCTTGTATCCACCTGAATTGCATGATTTACATGATTTTCCACTCGCACCTGATCATACTGTGATACAATTTGATATGCTTTCTCGGTATCAAAAAAAATTGATAGAAAATCACGGAATTAAATTTTCAAAACAAAATCGTAAACTCACACCTAGCTTTCATACAAAATATAATTACGTTGTACATTATTTAAATTTAAAGTTCTATTTGGAAAAAAATATGGTTCTTCAAAAAATTCATAACATTTTAAGTTTTAGACAAAAACCGGGGTTAAAACCATATGTTATCTTTAACAATGACAAAAGACAATCCACAAAACATCCATTTGAGAGAGATTTATTCAAGCTTATGAATAACGCTTGGTTCGGAAAGAGTTTACAAAATCCTAGAAAACGTCTTCAAATTGAAGGAGCCTTCACTTTGAAACAGTGTCAAAAAAAACTTTCCAGTCCATTACTAGAAAATTTTGAAATAATTAATGAAGAATTTTCAGCATTTAAAATGACTAAAAAAAATTTATGTCTTGACAAACCCATTTATATCGGTTTCACCATTCTAGAGCTTTCAAAATTACATATGTATAATTTGTATTATGATTATTTCAAAAAAAATTATAAAAATAAATGCAGTTTGCTGTATACGGATACAGATAGTCTGTATTTAGAGATTAGAGCTCCTAACGTTTACACTGATCTAAAAACTAAATTTAACTCCATCATGGACTTAAGTAACTTCCCAACTGACCACGAGCTCTTTATTTCAGAAAATAAGGGTATTTTAGGAGCACTTAAAAGTGAAACAACCTCTCCAATAAAAGAGTTCATTGCATTGAAATGTAAGATGTACTGCTTGGTGCACGGTGATGAATCCAAAAAATCAACGAAGGGTGTAAAAAAAGAACAAGTAAAACGATTCACTGCAGATCTATATAAATCTGTTTTAAATGATAAACTTTTTTTGAGACATCAACAACAAAATATAACAACGAAGCATCATAGCATTGAAACGGTGAAACAAAATAAGCTCAGTTTAACGCCATTTTATGATAAAAATTTCATTCAGGATGATGGTATTAGCTGTATTCCATACGGTAATTTTTATTTAACGAAACACAAATGAAGAATTTTTTATTTATTGCTATGAATATTAACTAATGATGAAATGTTCTCTTTTTCCTTATTGAAATTAATGATTACATATTTTGTGGAAATTATTTGTGTAGATTATTGTTTTATCTTATTGAAGACATGGTGGATTTTCCTAGCTTTATTGTGTTTTGACGTAAACTCATATTTTATGCAACTCTTATAGCTTTATTGTGTTTTGGTGTAAACTCATATTTTATGCA
>BMAW01038328.1:0-11519 GCA_019974015.1 Nephila pilipes | reverse complement strand
GCTTTATTGTGTTTTGGTGTAAACTCATATTTTATGCAACTCTTATATTTTAAGGATATTATTATTTTTAAAAAAGTCTAAAATCTTCTAAATATTCCAGTTACTTGATTTTAATACATGTAGTTTTTTATAATGAATATTGTGTTACAATTTTCACTAGCTGCTTGGAAGTTTCCCGGGTTTCCTTCCTTGCGTGACACGAATGTGAGCTAGGTATGAAGTCCTTCCTGGTAGCATTTCTTAAATAAATAAATAAATAAAAAAAAACCAGATCTCCTTCACTTTTGCCATGTGTTGGTTTTAAATTCACATGCTGCAATTAGTGATGGAGTTCAGGTTCCATTTGCTGCTGTTTCAGCTCTTGTTTTGGAGGTATGTTTCTTTTCTATTCATATTTTTTAATTCAGTTCTCTTTTGTCTGATAACTCATTTTGGTATGTATTTACCAGCAATCGGCTTCAAGCGAAGGGCCTGAAGAGCTCCTCATGAGTGGTTCGTTGTTTTAAAACCGATCTACTCACATGAGGAGCTCTACAGGCTACAAAACATTTCAGCACAGCTTCATCAACCGTTCTTCAAGCAATGGACTGACAGTAAGTTACAATTTAATTTTCAATTCAGAAACTAATCCTTTTTGTAAATTCGTGAATTTTTCAATGAGTATTTCTCTAACGAATTCGTGATTACCCAGCGTCTAATAATTTTTTGATCAGAGGAAATTGAGTTTTTCTTTTCACAAACCTGAATTTCTTGCTTTCTGCAAATTTCCCATTCAAAGATCATCATCGCTACACATCATGCTTTAGATGACTGAAAAAAGTTTACTCAGGTAAAGGAGACCTTTTTTCTGAAGTAGTAAGGTGTTCGTTTTATCCAGCGCCCATCATTTCCAACTACTGATATTGCTTTAAAACCGTATTTTTTAATTTATTGTAATCTCTTATTTCATCATCACTTATATATAGATTAGAACATTATTGGCCTTGTCTCCTAAAATATTAAGTAGAAATTCCGATTTAAGTTCTTCAGGAACATTTTTATGAATGAATGCTTTTTCTAGAGATTTAAAGAAAAGGTGAAAGTTTTCTGCTCTGAATGAAACGGGTGTCGCTAATATTTTCACAGATTTAATCAGATTCTCTTAACTTGGAGATGATGACTCAACATGAGCACTGATATCATGTAAAGAAGAGTCATTTGGACTTAATTGTTTTAATTTTTCAAGTTCGATTTATTTTTGTAACCTTAATAATTTTAATTTTTTCCGATCAAATTCAACATAGATATCAGTTCGAGATTTTCTCTAATCAACCAGAAAATTAATTAAATTTTTAACGAATTCTGGATCCGACTTAAAACTGTTAATATTTCCAATAATATATTTTAAATCAACACTTTTTTACATTTGAGGGCACTTCTTCATCCAATTCTTGAGCAACGAGGAAAAGATCCTCTTTTCTTGTTGACACATACATTTTAGAAATTATAAATAAATATTCTCCAACCTGATTGGTTGCTTCATTTCCTCCTTTGAAATGAATGGTAAGATGATAGCTCAAAACAGTTCCTTGTTATCATTTGAGACGTTCCACTGACAAAATTTTCTGTAAGTTCTTTTTCAATTATTTTTTTAAATCCTTTAAAATTCTTTTTATCTTCAAGCACACAAAAACGGTCTGCACAAATCATTGTATAATCCCAGTCGAACCCCCACTTGTAATGTCCGGGTATTCAAAAAGATGAGTATTTCGGCTTATTCGAAGCTATTTATTCTTATATACAGTGATTAATATGTTCAGACACTTAAGTATGAAAAGATTTAGTAATATGTACAAGTTCATTTCAGTCAGGTTGTGCAACTTGCACTTATTCCGAAAAAGTTTATAGCCGCGATATCATAGACACTCCGAGTGTCCACTCCGGTTCTGTAATGGCGTCTTCCCGCTCAAAGCATTTCCTCCCGCCTAGTGGAATATTACTCTACCAGTAGTAGCGCCTTCTGAGGGTGAGACGTTCTATGGCCGCGTTCTGGACGATAAGTCAAGTTCTGTCTCCATATATATACACTGCTGGCCACACAAAATGCAACACCCTGCAGGACCAGAGATATCACAGCGAAATTTATTTGGCAGATAACATGTTGTACAAAGATCAAACGATTAAAATTACAGCCTCTTGTGAAGTGTGGATGATGACAAAATCAGTAGTTAGTGTTGCCGCCATTGTTGGCTATAACTGCTGCCACGCACCTCGGCATAGAATCAAAGAGGCTTTGGATATATCCTTGGGGTACAGCAGTTCATGCGGCTTCCACATATTGCCAAAGTTGATCTGGTGTAGCAGCGGGTGGTGTATCCCGGGCCAGTCGTTGTGCAACCATAGACCACACGTTTTCGATTGGCAAAAGATCGGGAGAACAAGCAGGCCAAGGAAGCAATTCAATATGATGGGTAAAGAAGAACTCTTGAACATTGCGTGGCAGATGTGGTCGCGCATTATCCTGTTGGAATATGGCTGATGGCAATCGCTGAAGGTATGGGAGGACCACCTCAGAGTTGTAGCGCTGGCTGTTCAGTGAACCAGTAATGCGTACTAGAGGGGTGCGGGAGTGAAATCCAATACCACCCCAAACCATGATACCGGGTGCAGGACCAGTGTGGCGATGTATAACGCAACAGTTCAGCAGCCTCTTACCACGGTGACTCCAAAATCGAATCCGACCATCGTGATGTTGCAGGCAGAAGCGGGATTCGTCAGTAAACACAATGTCGTTCCATTCAGTTGTCCATGTACACCGTTCATCACACCATTGGCGGTGCAAACGCCTGTGGTTTCTAGTCAAGGGTAAACGAAGCAATCGACGCCTTGAGGACATTCCACTCTGCTGCAAAAGTCGTCGAATGGTACGAGCGGACACCTAATGATGCGTAGCAGACTGAATCTGCCGTGCTATGGATCGTGAGGCGATCCACAACTGTCATGTGCACAATCTGCCTGTCATCATGGGCAGTGGTGCAACGAGGTGGGTGCGATCGGCCCCGTCGGTCCCTCCTGCATCCAGCGATCACAAATCTGCTTCACAGTTACATGGTTTCGTCCAACACGTTGACCGATTTCTCTGAAGGATAATCCGCAATCCCTATAGGCTAATATTCTTCCTCGGTCGAATTCAGAAACTTAGTTAAAATACGCTCGATGTCTTTCACGAGGCATAGGTAAACAACTTAAGCAAAAAAAGGGCACGAAAAAAAAAATGCCGTTCTTCAAATCGCCAATCTGTTCTCCCCTTACATAGCGCTTGCAAGTGGCGCTACAGTCGCCAGTGATGTGCATCTGCGCTGAAATGCTAATGATTTGCATAGCTCATCGTCGCAAACGCATGATGTAATGCATTTGCGACGATGCAACACCCTGAAGGAAAAACGCATGTTTCCTTCAGGGTGTTGCATTTTGTGTGGCCAGTAGTGTATGTAAACTGCTGTTTGTAGAAAATGCAACACCATGAAGGAATCATCAGAATCAAATGAAATTCGCAGCAAATGTCAATTATAGGATATTATGCAAATTAATAAAGTTTCAGAGCCATCGCGCGTGCGCGGCGCGCGCAGCGCCCTCTGAATTGATGCTGAAAGCGTATAAATAAAGTGCTGTAGCGGGACGTTGAAAAAAGTCTATGATTATTTGTTAGTGGCAAACGTTTAGTGAGACCTGAGTATGCCTCCACGACGGAAGAATAAGAAATTCAAGCAACTTACGGAGTTTGAACGAGGGAGGATAATCGGCCTTCGAGAAGGAGGATTTTCCTATCGCGCAATAGCAGCTCGTATGCAGCGGAACAGTTCCACAGTGATGCGAGTTTGGAAGCAGTGGACCGACGAGCACCGAACAACTCGAAAAACAGGCACTGGACGACAGAAGGTGACGTCAGAGCGCGATGATCGACACCTGCTCCACATGGCGGTGAATGATCGCACAGCTTCCTCCAGGCAGCTGGCAGCACGTTGGTCTACTGCTACAGGTGTACAATTGTCGGCTTCGTCAATTCGTCGTCGTCTGCTGCGCCGTGGATTGCGTTCAAGGGTGCCTTTATACAGGATTCCCCTCACGGCGAATCATCGACGGCTGCGTCGGCAGTGGGCTCTTGAGCACAGAGACAGGCGAGCTGATTGGCACCAAGTTGTCTTTTCAGATGAATCACGCTTCAATTTGTGGACCCATGATGGCCGTGTTCGTGTTAGACGTTATGCCGGTCAACGCTGCCTTCCTGAGTGTATTATTGAACGACATAGTGGTCGAACACCCGGAGTTATGGTCTGGGGTGCGATTTCGTATCATGGACGATCCAATTTGATACGAATTGAGGGTAATCTCAACAGGTACGTCCGTGAAGTGCTACAGCCCGAAGTCGTTCCTTTCCTTCAAGGCATCCCTGGAGCTATCTTTCAGCAGGATAATGCACGCCCACATGTTGCGCGGACTGTTCGAGACTTCTGTTCAGCACAACGCATGCAACTTCTTCCTTGGCCTGCTTATTCACCGGATATGTCGCCTATTGAGCACGTGTGGGATATGGTTGGTCGGCGTCTCGCTCGTGATCCGCGTCCTGCAGTTTCCAAAGACGAACTTTGGTTGCGCATACAAGCGATATGGAATTCTCTTCCTCAAGCAGATATTCAACATCTGTTTGACTCCATGCCACGTCGTATAGCAGCACTTATTGCAGCGCATGGTGGCTGCACCAAATACTGATTTCGGACGCTTAATTTGTTTCTTTTGTTTTGAAAATTTCATCATTTATTTGTATCAGTACAAGTCGTTTCTGCATTAAATTTCATTTGATTCTGATGATTCTTTCATGGTGTTGCATTTTCTACAAACAGCAGTATATATATACATATAACTGTTCAAACTGTTAACAGAATCTCCAGTAACATTGACTACTTCAAGCTATAAGTTAAAGCCCTGGAGTTGCTTCTAGTGTGCTGTTAATGAAACCAAACTAAACCAATCAATCTATGAGTGTTAATAGAAGATATTTTTTCAATGATTTTATAAGAAATTTTATATTTCATTTCTAAATCTAAGCTATTGAATTTCGAATATATACAAAGATACTCAATTACTAAAGTGTCGGATGCTAACAAAATATCTATTAAATCCCTTGCATAACATTATCATATTCAATTATAGTAATCGAATGCAGTCATAAAATGCTCTAAACATATAAAATTAAAACAGGTAATTATGATCGATCCATTGCTCAAGTGAAAAAAAATTATGATTTGATACATATATGTTGGTTATGTAAGAAACATTTTCCTCAGAGGAATTAAGCAAAATGCCGATTCAATCAATGAATTTTAAAATATGACCATTATAATTATAGAGAAATACTTTTTCTTTATTTCTATTTTGAATTTGTTTTTATTAGCCTGTGAATTTATGTATTTGATTAAAAAATTATCAATAAATTTCTATCAATTAAGTAAACATTCTCAGCACCATTGTTTAGCTCGTATTTACTAAGTATGTAGATAATATTCCAGGGAATATAACCCAAACATTTACTTACAATTTTTTATGATATAAACTTTACGATATCAGTTCATTTCTACCGACAAATAACTTTGGCCTTAAGAGAATTAACTTTATATTTGTAAGAAAAATTTACAATGTAAATGTGAATATAAAAATATTAAATTGTACCGAAATTAATTATTTTACATATTATTTTAATTATTTAATTTATTTTCAAATGAATTGGACAATATTACATTATAAAATATATACTTGTCTATTCTCATTTTACTTTTTTTCCTTTCATACAGCATTAAGGCTCCCGTCTACCCGCCATTTTGATTTAGTGGACGTAATGTTCATTCTATGGAATTTTGACTTTAATTTTCACATCTTCACTATTTGATCTATTTCAATGCAATAAAGTTCATCTGAAAGAGCAAAAAATAATGAAGGCTTCTGTGGAATTACTTTTTCCTAAGATTTTTAAAAATATTTTTATTCTTATTTTAATTATTCGTTTTTCAGTTTTCCGGTCTTGCAGCACTTCATTTTCAAATATTTTAAAAAATCTTAGGGAAAAAAAGTAATTCCATTGGTGAAGCCTTCATTATTTTTTTGCTCTTTCAGATGAACTTTATTGTACTTGAAATAGATCAAATTGTGAAGATGTGAAAATTAAAGTCAAAATTCCATAGGATTAACATTAAGCTGATGAAATCAAAATGGTGGGTAGACGGAGCCTTTACTTTAACTGAAACTTTTCTTGTACGAAGACTCAGATTGTCGAAGATGAAAGTTCAGAGCTGATTTTTTGGCGACCAGGTTGATTTATCAAACTGATTACTCAGAATTTTTTTTTTTACTATTTGATTAATGATAAAATACCGATAGGTTAGGAAAGAATTTTTGAGGAGTTATTAAACCTTTTATAAAGTACATTATAAATAAGCTGCATAAATGAGCTTTTAGCTACCTAATGAACGCAAAATTTACCGCAATGCTGCTGCGTAGCCGCGTAAAGGCAGCAGCCAAAGCAGCGCGGCGGCAAAAGCCAGCCGCAAGAGCCAGCGTACGGCATGGTGCTTACGCAATACCAGCGTATTGTATTGACGCGCCAGCTTTGGTATGGCGCGTTTGCTGCAACGGCAAGCTTTTTGTGTATAAAAGTACGGCAGCTAAGGAAAAGGCCAGCAAAGCGAAAAGTAAAAGGCGGCTTGATTTCTCGAGTTCTATCCATTTTTTGCAGTTTTATTTGTACACAAACATTAATCAAGTCAATTCTTTTATATTATAATCGATATTGATTATATTTGAACTTTCAACTTATTTGCTAAGTTCAAAAAAGCTGCCTTTTGTATTCCAAAACTTCAAAATATGTCTCTTTAATATCAAAAAAGCCTCAAAAGTTTTGTATGTTTTACACTCTCCAAATCTTGAATTTTTTTCTTTTAGTAACATTCCAAAATCTCAAACGCCTTAGCTTTCTTGCATTCTTGAAATCTATTGAAACAATTTGTAAACATGATTATTTCAATTTTCTTAAATGAGGCCCACTAACATGCCACATAAATATTAATTGTACTTCAGCTCTATGTTAAATCTGCTTATAAAATTTTATAATTATTCAATATTAGATGTATCCTACAAAAAAAACTGAGTTACATAAAATACTCTGCATAAATGTTCTAGACTTTAATCTTCTCATTTACTAAATATTGTATTTTACAATGTGTATTAGCCTCTTCACTTTCTTCTATAAATTAACTATCTCAAAAACATAAACGCACATCTATTATTAGAATTCAAAATAAGGAAAAAATCACAACACTATTTTATTAAAATTCTGCAGTTCTACCCTTAAAAGACTTACTTCTTTGTTTCTCCTTATTTTTCCAAGGACAAAAATAATATTCTAAATTCAATAGTTTTCGAAAACATTGAATAAACATTCGAGACCTATATCCAAAAAAAAAAAAATATTTATTTATTACATTATACAAGTATATTTTAAGGAAAAGAATGAATTATTTTAAAAAATATTTCAGTTGAATTTATTTCTCCAGCTTTTTTACTGAGCTTTGATTTTCTCTTTCGTTCTGAATTTTCATTTATTTCTTTCATTAATTGATCTTTAGTTATACATCATCACAAAATCAAACGTTCCTTTCTAAGGTTTTTTAGTAAATAATGTTTTTTTTTATATCTTCAATATGTTTCACGTATTAAAGTTGAAAATGAAAATAATTTTATGCAGCAAAACGTAAGCAACTAATAAAATATTATTTTTCCCAAATGCCAAATATGGAAGGCCAAACAATGACAAAACACATATTGCGCATATTTGTTAAAATTACAAGAAGCAACCAACTCAGGTATATTTCTTGGAAAACTAATTTCAATATATTCAGACATCTTTAATATCAATTGCTTGAATAATGATATCGTCTACCACAGTACAAGAAAAAATTGTCTAGATTAATATAATGCTTAATATTTAATAGACTTGCAGTACCAATTATATTTTACAGACTTTAACAATTTGAAATGATTTTGAATTCTGTGTGTGTATGATACAAAAATTATATTAAAATAAAAAATATGCACATAAATATAGTATTCATGTTTAAAATTTATCTTGTTATTTTAAAAACCTTTATACACTACAATATAATAAATCTAATATTTTAAATATTTTATGAAATATGTTATTATTTACCTAGTTATATGAATAATATTTTCACTAAATATACCAAAACTTTTCTCCTACTAATTTTCTTTAATTCTACAGTTATATAAAATGGAATGCACAATAGTTATAATATTGTTTGCACAAGGAATGTGTCTGAAAAATAACAGTAAAATGATTGCAAGGATATAATAGACGGTATTCTTGAATTATCGATAACTTCGCCGTATTTGTTTAATTTTAACATGCAGCTTCATTATCACAATTTTTTCTGACAAATCTACATAGAATAAGTGTTAAGGATCAAATTAAATATCCACAACCTTGAACTAATATTGCCATTTTTCATCATTTAAAGTTTTTTCAATGAATCAAGATAAAATGTGTAAAATAAGTTGAAGCATTAGGAACTTGTATATTTTGGCGGCGATATATAATTTTATGAAACGTATCCATTTCTAGCTAACATTTAAAAGCATTGTTTCGGAACATAGAACTTACAGAAATGGTCAAAAGTTATGCAACTGCAAAAAAAGCGGCGCAAAAAAGTGCGGCAAGCGCGTTATGTGGCAGCGTATGCGGCAAAGTGCGGCAAGTGCGCGCAAAAGCGCGCAAGTGCAGCAGCGGCGATTTTACTTCAGAAATCTTTTATTTTCCTGCGGATTATTTGTCTTGAATATCAATGATTTGTATGAATACAATTTTGTTTCAATTCTTTTAGTCCCTTTTCTGTTTCAACATTTTTAAAAAAAAACTTGTATTATTTCAGTTCTTGTTGCTGTTATTTGGTACAATAAATTAAATATTAGCTTCTTAATCTTTTAAAAATTTCTTTTAAAATAACTTGAAATTGCATGTAGTGAAAGTGCATTAATTGCGATAGCTGGGAGCGTTAAATCATTTCAACTAATTCTTTACTATATAAAAAATATTATTAAAATAAATGTCGAATAAATGAATTTTGAGATAAATATGTATAATTAAAACCAAACTGGCAGAAGACGAAGAAATTGAAAAGGAGTTCTTCATAACAAAAGTCTTTCGAATTTTTGAATTTCATCAAAGCAAAACTATTCAGATCTATTATTTTCTGAAATTCTATTCAAATTTTGATTTTTATGGAGGCCTTTTAAATAATTTGAAGAAAATCTAATTTTTTAAATTGTTTTTTCATTTCTATTTATTGTTACCTGATTATTTTATAAAATTTCACAAATGTGTTGTTTTGATAATGTAATTTCTTTAATTTAATATGAAATTTTAGTGTTTACATGATATCATAGGAAATATTTAAAAGTATACATTTTATTTTATGGGTGGAAATGAAATATTTATAAATTTCAGTAAAAAAGGAGCAAAATGTTCTCATTTTATGATGTATCCACAATTTTGCTGAAGATAATGAAGTTGGTAATCTGAACAAATACTTTTAAAAAAATGTTTTGAGATTAAATGTATCAAGTTTCAAATCTTTAATTTACTTCATATTTTTACAAATATGAATAACTTGTAGAAACTTTTGAAATATCATTTTGCATGCGTTTATGCACTTTTTGTTAAAAATAAAGATGTTACTATCCACTCAAGAATAACAAAATATATATCTTCCAAGAAATTTAAAACACGATGAAGGAAAATAATGAGATATATTTTTTTTGTTCTAAAATTTATTTTATTATTAATATTTATTCAAATATATGTTACTTCATAATTTTTACTTAGTTTTGTGGTATTATTACGAAATTTCGTATAACAATCAGTGCCATTATAATTGAAAAAATTTAGGAAATTATCTTAAAGATAAGGCCACCTTTGCTTATAGCACAGTACAGATATCTAAATTTGTATTTATCGGTATTAAAAAAAAAATAATTTAGAATTATTTAATGAGATTTAATATTTGTATAATGGATAATTTAAGGAATATAGATAATTGGTTATGCTTTTATAATTTGTAAGGATGTATTATTAATTCAAGGCATTCTTTTATAATTTTAGTATTTTAAACAATACCTGCAAGCACTGTAAATTGTGAAGTAGCCATAAAAACTTTTAATATTTTACCTGCCTAACTTCAAATTTTGCTATTAAACAAATAATCAAAAAAGATACCTGGAATTGTAGCTCGAAACAGTCATGTTGAATTTTCACCAATATAGTTAATACAACTAGCCTACTGGAAAAGCAAATACAACAAAAGTTACAAACATTCTTGGACAACTGTATGCTGCTATATTAACAAATTAAAACTCTAGAACGGATTTTACTAATGGAAGTCGTACTATTTGTAGCTTTATATCGCCATAAAAAAATGTATACAAGCGAGAATTTTCTGCCAAGCAGTACAGCATGTATTTGCTTTTACCGGTTTTGTTTACCGTATTGTTGGCTGGCAGAAATGTTTTATATTCTTTCTATAGATAAAACGGCAAGGTCCGGTATATACGGTAGCTATATGTATCTCTCAGAAGTTGCAGAGAAAAATCGAAGAGACTTTACCATACGGCCGCGAAATGTATGTACCTTTACGTAAATGGCGTTCATGCCTCAACGGTAAGTACGATTTTATGAGACAACATTATGGTACAGATAGTTCTTTTTTCCTTCAAACTGAGAAGAGAGGCTTTATCAGACGGCGATGGTGTGTAAACAACGGTGTCAGCAATTCCTAGAGATTTGAAGTCAAAAGTATAGAAAAGAAATTGATTCCTATAGATTTTGCGACTTTCGCTTGTGTTGGTGTACCAAGTCATCTAATAAAGTGCTTCTACAAAATTTAAGCATTTTGTTTCGTAGCTGAAAGAAAGCATTTGGAAAGAAAAAAAAGAAGTTTTAGAAAAGAAATGAACATGCTGGAGTGTGAGATAGATAGTATATATTTCCTATTCATAAGTATATTTTTTACCAAAAAATAATGTACCTACACAAAACAATAAATTAAATGACGCGGCTGCAGACTTTGTCGCCATTAAGATTTTGGAAGGAATCTTGGGCCCGGTTTCCTGATGCTTGCCGACTTGCCGTGTAGCAAGCCTTACGTACGTTTAATATAAATTAGGGTTCAATTTACTTCCATGGCTTGGGTGTAGAAGAGTGGAGAGGAAGGTGTACCAGTCAGGTATTCTCATCTCGCCTCTGTACCAAGATTCAAAATTTATAGTCCTTCACACTATTCTCGCTAAGTTGCAATTTAAGTACAACATTCTAAGACGACTTTGTAGCTCACGGAAAGGGAAAAATCCAGTTTGGTTAGTCAAAAAAACCGAAGGATTATAAGATCGTATACAAAACTTTAACGGTCTTTAGGTAACAG
>BMAW01038324.1:0-15066 GCA_019974015.1 Nephila pilipes | reverse complement strand
TTTGGAAGAATTTTCTTGATAACTTTTTATTGAAGGTTTTGAGGGAGGGGTATTTTACTGAATTTCAGATATCTGTGTTTCTCATATACCAGCTTACTTTAACTATTGTACGGATGATTGTTGACTGGGATTTTTAAGTGAATCAAGGGTTGTGTTTGCACAGTGAGACCAGACAGTACAGGCGTAAGTCAGGATGGGTCGGATTATCAGTGTGTAGATAAACAGTTAATTACTTCTACTTAATGTAGATTTGTGCGTTATAAGGGGATAAATTTCATTTACTGTAATTTTATATTGCTTTTTTTAATTGGTATAATATGTTGTTAAGAAGTGAGTTTTTTATCTAAAGTTACTCCGAGGTATTTAGTGAACCAAGACCGGAGCATTTTGTTATTATCTAAATAAATTTTAGGTTCTATTTTTCTGTGATTTCTGGAAAAGAAGACGGCCTCTGTCTTGGAAAGTTCAGGGCTGTTTTCCAAGTAGAGTACCATTCTTCTAGTTCCTTGAGGTGGTTGCTTAGTGCATGGCCTATATTTTTTGCGTAATAGTGTCGGGCTAGTATCGTAGTGTCCTCAGCGTACATGCAGGGAGTTGTGTTGGGGTGTCTTGGTATGTCGTTCACGAAATAATTGAAAAGGGACGGATATTAAATTCCACCTTGCGGGACTCCAGCTTCAATATTTCTGGGTGAAGAATAGGTTCCATTAATAATGACTGAGAATGTTCAATTTTTTAAGTAGGAGTTGATTAAGTTTATTAGGTGATTTGGGGTGTTAAGTTTAATCAATTTATAGAGAAGGCCAGTATGCTAAACTCGATCAAAAGCTTTCTGAATGTCGAGGAAAACCGTTCCTGTGTGTTGTCCTTCATATAACCCTGTTTTAATGAGTTCCACTACTTTGAGTAGTTGGTGTGATGTGAAGAGCTCAGACAGATGTTTTTTCTGCTATTTTGCTGAGTACTGGTAGAAGGGAGATTCAGGCCGGGTAGGGTCTTTACCCGGTTTTCTTATCGGAATAATATTTGTGGTTTTCCGGAATTCGGAAAGATACCGAGGTCCAGAATATTTGGAATAATATTACGTAGTTGGAAGATGCAGAGGTGAGGAAGATTTTTAATCACTTTATAGGTGATGCCTTCTCTTCCTGGTGCTTTTTTAATTTTGAGGGGTTTTATATGGCTTGCTATTTCAGTGGCGAGTGGAGGGGAAGGGGGAGAGTTTTAGGAGTTGTTTTCATTTGCAAAATATTCTTGAACGACAAGTTTTACTGCGCTATCATTTGTTAATGTGTTTATATCATTTAATTTGAGCTGACTCTGTAGTGAGTCAGCGAGTAAATCGGTTTTATCTGCGTCACTCAAGGCGATACTAGTTGGGTCGTTTAGGGCGGATACAAGATGTCTCTTACTGAATGCTTTTGTCACACCCCATAGGGCAGTGCTCCGCAACCGGTGTGCCACGGCACACTGGTGTGTCATGAGCCAGATACAGGTGTGCCGCGGTCAAATACATTGCATTTGACATTTTACAATTTTTCATCATGTATTTAATACACAATGACAATTTTTTTTCATAATAATGTCTATTTTTCTAAATATACTATAGAATAATTATTATAACTAAATAATTATTCAATGGTCCCCTGGTGAGAACAGTTGAAAACTGCACAGCGTGTAGTGTAAACACCAAGGCCCACCAAATTAATCATAGATAAAGCAAAATGACCGTTATGCGCGTCGTTGATGACTCATGCGCATGTGTTATTTGCATTTGCGCGTGGTACATCACGTTCACTCGTATGTCATTGTTTTCACTATTTTACAACACAAAGTTAAATAAACACGTTCCTACCACTAAAGATAATTATCATTAATTATCTTACTGAATTATGTATGGTTAACGTTCTTCGTATAAAAATTTTTAAGTTTTATACCCCTTTAAATATGGATAAATTTTTACGTCGGAAAGATTCGTCTTCACGTACAGATGATGAAGAACCCAGCACAAGTGTTACAAAAAACCTAAAGAAGGTAGTGAAAAGAAAGTACGACGAAGACTACATTAATTATGGATTCTCGTGGTGTGGTGACGAAACGGCACCAAGACCACAGTGCATCATTCAGCTATCAAACGCGTCAATGGTACCCAGTAAATTAAAGCGGCATCTATATTCAAGCCATCCTAGCTGCGCCAACAATGACAAACAATATTTTAATAGGTGCTTAGAACAAAATAAAAAAACAGAAGAAATTTATGAAATTGGTCGTAACAGTTTCTGAAAAGGCATTAGAAGCTAGCTATCATGTTGCAAAATTAATTGCACGTCAGAAGAAGCCACATACTGTCGGCGAAACACTTATTAAACCAGCATGCATGGAAATTGTTAGACTTATGCTTGGGCCCAATGAAGTTAAGGAAGTGAATAAAGTTTCGTTGTCTGCTGATACTGTTAAAAGACGTATTCACGATATGTCAAGCGATATTTTAGGAACACTGATTAAAAAACTGTTATCGGCTGAAAAATTTGCGCTTCAGATCGATGAAACAACTGATATTAAAAATAAAGCACAGCTGATAGCTATTGTACGTTTCGTTGAAGAGGACTTTATTAAAGAACATTATTTATTTTGTAAGGAGGTTCCAGAGCGAACTACCGGTGAAGAAATTTTTCGAGTAACCGATGATTTCTTCAAAATATATAATATTCAATGAAGCAACTGCATTGCTGTTTGCACGGATGACGCTACGGCAATGACGGGTCGTACAAAAAGTTTTTGTCTCTTGTGTAAAACAAAAAAAAAAAAAAAAAAAAAAATCCGACGGTACACACTGCTGCATACATCGAGAAGCATTGATGGTCAAGGATTTGCCGGAAGAACTTTTGAACACGATGAATGAATGCATTAAAATCATAAACTTAATTAAATCAAGAGCCATAAACACGCGAATTTTTGGATTACTTTGTGCAGAAATGGGAGCCGAATATGAATCCTTATTATTTTATACAGAAATTCGTTGGCTATCCCGAGGCAAAGTTTTGGCTAGATTATTTGAGCTTCGTCACGAGGTGCGTGAATTTCTTTTAACACAGAAAATGCTCGAAATATGCCAGCACCTCGATGATGATTACTGGATAGCCAAACTTGCATACATGGCTGATATATTCGAGCGTTTGAATGAACTTAAGGGGACTTAGTACCTTTGCACCTTCAAAAGTTCAATTTTTTAAATTTGATTTTAAAAAAATAGCACTGAATGTTAGGAGCATTTTAAAACAAACCGCGTCAAAATCCGACAATTATTATGCTCTGTGTATCAAAAAATGTAAATGTCTCAAGTGGCTTGTTCTATGTAATGCAATGTAAACAAACCTCTTTTTCTCAGTTTGCTATTTTCACACTTTCCCACAGGATTAAAAAAAATCTTTTGCATGCAGAGCTTTGAAATTTTACATGAGTGTTGTACTTGTAAATTTGTATTCTGTGAACCTCAATTTTGTTAATAGGATGATTAGATTTTATTTTATAACATGATACATGAAAAAAAAGTTACTAAATACAAACTTGATAACTTTTTTAATTTTTTTTAATGTAAGGCAAATTTAAAATTTTAGGTTTACAGAATAAGGTCATTATTTAGCTTTAATTTGGTATAACAATTATGGTTCTACTGTACATCTTTCAAAAGTTATCTTGTGGGTAACATAAGGTAAGCTAATTTATTTTTCAAATTTTTGTACGCATATTTCATGTTGTATAAGAAAATATATTAATTTAATAGCAAAACTTGAGGCAATATTTTAAACTATGCACTGTATTACACAAACTGGCAAAGTTTCCTACTGAAATGAGCAAAACTTGTTGTTTTATGAAGAATTGAAAAAAGTTTGTCAAAATGTTCTACTTTTGATTTCGTAAGGTACTAAGTCCCCTTGATAAAAAAATGCAAGGTCGAAATGAGAATACTTTGACGTGCTCCGACAAATTACAAGGATTTATTAAAAGACTCGAACTTTGGCAGAAAGAGTTGCAAAAAGGATGTTTGGAAATGTACCAAAGGACCAATCATATTACAATTGAAAACAACCAAATAATTGTGGATCTGGCCCAACAACATTTAAGTATGCTTCAGCAGAAATTTGATCAATATTCTTATTCCATTAATACGGAACAAAACGATTGGATTCGAAATCCTTTTGCAACCAATGCTATTCTACGGAAGCACTGCCTCTACAAATTCGAGAGGAATTTACAGATTTAAATAATGACATGACTTTAAAATTATACTTCTCCGAAGTTCCATTAGATGTTTTCTGTATTTACGTTAAAAAAGAATATCCTCACATTTCCTACAAAGCAATCTTAACATTACTTCCATTTTCGACGACATATTTATGTGAGCAAAGTTTTTCAACCCTGGTATTAATTGAAAATGATAAGCGGTCATGCTTAAAAGATCTTGACCAAGAACTTCGGGTTACGTTGTCAAATATTGAGCCGAATATAAAACTTTTGTGTTCATTGAAACAAGCACAGGTATCACATTAATAATTATTATGATTGCGTAGAAATAAATATGTTATGGTTTTATGTATGTATACTTTTCAAATAAAAAACAAACATTTATTGTAAAATTTGTGAATCAATTCATACTTATATACTTTAGCTTTTGGTGTGCCACGGAATTCTAGAAAGAATTTTGGTGCGTCGTAGGTGAAAAAAGGTTGCGGAGCATTGCCATAGAGTACCGTTTTCAGCATTCAAATTTTCTAGAGTTTCTTCCCATTCATTGTTTTTGTGTAAGTGCACTTTACCCCTAATTTTGTTATGAATTCTGATTAAGTTTTGTTTAACGGCAGGGAACCATGTGAATTGCCATATTTTTCTAGCTTTGTTCCTTTCTCCGAATAATTTTCTGAGTTTTCTGCCAATAATGGTCAGTTTGTTAGTTTTTACTGGTTTGGATGCGTTTCTGTGTGCACTTAAAATGTTGTGTGTTAGTATGGCTAAAGGATTTTCAATATCCTGTCCGCTTTGTGCTTTGAGGAGTGGGGATGTTTTGGCTGTTGTTTCTTGGAGAGTTTGTCTAAACATTTTCCAATTAGTATTTAGTTTCGACGAAGGTAATTTAAAACTTGGCAATGTATTTATTTCGAGTTTACAGAAATCTGGGATTTCTCTTACTCGGTATGAGTAATAAAATATGAAAGGAAAAAACACAAAAAAAGTCGCCGAAGGCGACGCACGAGTTCTCGTACGGACGAGGAGTGAGGAAGGGAGGTATCAGTCCTCGAAGTTGGGGCAGGTAGACAATTTCCAGGAGTTTGAAAGTTGAGCGGGTGAGGCCTGCTTCCCGAATGGTTGATCCTCGGGCTTCAATTGGGGGAAATCAGTGGACTAAAAGTGAAGACTGTAGAATTTTTTCTTTTTTTTTTTTCTTCCTGGCTGACAGTGGAAGTTTCAATTTTTGAAGAAAGATAATTAAATAGTGAGTCGCTTCAAAACGTTGTTTTTAACTTGGATGCATTATAAGAATATTTATATTTTCCGGTATGAGATTGATATTGAGCTTGGCAATTGATAGTTGGATTTTTATGGCTTGAAATGTCGTTGTGAAATGAAGATGCTAAATTTGCGATTCGGGTGGGGATGGGTTCTATTTGAAGATCTTTGTGAAGATGTGTTCTTTTGACGAAAATAGGTGCATCTGCAATATAGCGTAATATTTTATTTTGTTCTATCTGAAGAATGTTAAGATTTGTATTTGCGGAAATTCCCCAAATTTGGCTTGCATAAGTAATGACTGGTAGCATGTAGACTTTGTAAATTAAAAGCTTATTTTTAAGCGAAAGTTTGGATCTTCGACTCAGTAGTTTTTTGAGCTGGAAAAATCGGACTTGTATTTTCTTCTTAATTGACAGAATGTGCGGACGGTAGGTAAGCTTTTTATCGATGAGGATGCCGAGATATTTAACTTGATTGCACCAGTTGATTCTTTTGTTGAAAATACGAAATTTTTTGAGTTTGTTTCTAAAATGTCCTTTTTTGAAGACTATTGCTTGAGATTTGTCCCTGTTAATGGCAATTCTCCATTTTATAAACCAGAATTGGAGGATGAGGAGGTAGATTTGAACGCGTTTGTGAACATTTACGGGATTGTTTCCTTGGGAAATGATGGCGGTATCATCGGCGAATGTACATATTTCGATGTTATCATACTGAGGAATATCAGAAGTGAATAAATTGAATAATTCTGGACTTAGAATACTTCCCTGTGGAGTTCCGGCTTGGATTTTTCCTATTTTTGATATTTTTTTTTGTTGAAGCGGACTTGAAAGGTTCTATCGGAAAAGAAATCTTGAATGATATTTATGAGATAGGTAGGAAACTGAAGTTGAATTAATTTATATATGAGGCCGTCATGCCACATTCTGTCAAACGCTTTTTGCACGTCAAGGAAGACACCCACCGTTATCATTTTTTCGTTGAAACCTTTCGTAATTAAGTTTGCCACTCGAAGCAATTGATGACAAGTGGATGTATTCACTTGAAAGCCATGTTGCTGTCGAGGTATGATGTTGTTTATTCTGACAAAATCTTGGATTCTATTTAGTAGTATTTTTTCAAAAATTTTAGCTATTGTGCTGAGGAGGCTGATAGGTCGGTAATTATCAGGATATTTTTTTATTTTTTTCCGGTTTGGGGAAGAGAACAATAATTGCACGTTTCCATGCTTTTGGAAAATGATTAAAAATTAAACACTTATTGTAAATTTTGGTTAGGTGAGTGATGGCTTTCATGGGTAAAGATTTGAGAGCAATATTTTTAATTTGATCATTACCTGGTGATTTTTTATTGTTTAATTTTTCAATTATGTCCATAACTTCTTGAGGTGAGGTGAGTTTGGGAGTAGCTGGGGAATTTTGATTATTTAGGAATCTGATAATGTTTCGTTCAATTTTTTCAATAAAATCGTCATCGTAAAATTCTGCATTTTCCTGGAAAGAATTCTCCAGTGAATCTGCAAAGAGATCTGCTTTAGCCTGAGAACGAAGGTAATTTGAATTCGTCTTGTGTTGCGAAGTGCAGCAGAACTGGGTTATGGTCGCTACTCAATTCTGGTAGCGAATGTATCTGGTAGGGCCAATCAAAATTCGCCGTTAGTGCTATGTCGATGTGGGAGGCGGAGTTTTATCCGTAGCGTGTTGGTATGGGCGGGGCTAAGATCTCTATGCCGGTCTGATCGGCAAAGTTTTTAAGTGCGTTACCTCTAGATGAATTGTATGCACATCCCCAGCTTGAGCGCTTAACGTATGCTATGGACAGAGTTTATTTGTACAAATCGATACACTTACACTAATACTTGTTTTGTTTGTATACATTTCTTTTAGTTCTGCACATTGATTTATGTGAATCAATTATTTATTTTCTTCTATGATACTGACCTGACAATTAAATAATTTTTTCCTCCTTATCTTTTTTTAGTGATTGTTTACTCTTCCATGCTATTTTCTGGATCTATTTCGATTCTATTCCTAGCTATTCGATTCTATTTTCTGGCCCATGGGCCCTGTTCTATATCAAACTGATCATATTCTATACCAAATTTTACATATAACATAATTATTTTTAAATTTTTTCGATAATTTTGAACTTGTTCTTGTTTGTAATGCATTTTTTATTTACATTTAAATAACACACACCAATTATTTATAAAAACCACATATAAAATTTACAATATTTCTATTCAAAACTATCTTTACTGTCGTTATTAAGATTCTAACCCTATATTATTATGATTTTTAGTTTTGAAATAAAAATATTATAATGAATAATTAGAGAACAGAAACGTAGAAGATGAAATACTTGTGAATTGCTGTTTTATTCTTTTTTTTTTCGTGACTTAAAATTTCAATCTTCTAATCAACAATTTAATTCCAATATTGTGTATAACGGTGGAATTCCACTCCCGTTCTAACAATGGAATTTTTCTCCCTTGTTTAAATATGGAATTTCATTCCGATGATGAATAAATGACTTATAGTACTCTAATATCCTTATTTTTGAAGTATATGGTATTATTTGAGTTCTTTTCTGTCGTTTTTGTGAAAAAAGGACAGAAAAAAGGAGGACGAGGTTTCTTACTGCCTGAAATGTTGTCCGCTTTTTATCGTGATTTCTTTTCAGTGCACCTTGCCTTTCTTTCTTTTTCATATGTTGATTTTATAAGGCATTTTTAAGACATCTTTGTTTTTACGCTTCCAGGGACATGTTAATGGAAAAAACACTCTGAATGTAAAAGACTTAAATGCGAAAAGTAAAGATGGCAAGATCACTGGCAAATGCTATGTAATGGAGAAGCTCAAACAAAACATTTTTCTGCATACCGATACTTACACTAATTATTGTTATGTTTGTAGTCATTTCCTGTATTTCTGTACATTGATTGGTATGTATGAATTATTTCTTTTTTGCTGTGTTGGTCCAATGACTTGACATTACTATATATATATATATATATATATATATATATTGCCTCCTCTTCTTTTTTGAGTGATTGTTAACTCTTTGATACTGTGTTCTGGCCCAATTTTGATTCTATTGCTAACTATTCGACACTATTTTACGGCCCCAGGGCCAGATACCATACTAATTTTTCCATATCATATGATTTTTTTTAAACTTTTGAGATTATTTTGAATCTTCTTTGTGACTTTAATGCATTGTTTATTTATATTTTAATGTCACACAGAATATCTCTGTCAAAAACCACACATAAAAAGATCACAATATTTCTTTTCAAAACTCTATTATTATTACTCTACTCCTTTATTATTTCTAATTTGCATTTAAAAATATTGTAGTGAAGAATTAGCGTACTGAAACATAGATGATGAAATATTTGTGCATTGATAATTTCATCATTCGATTTGTTTTCGTGACTTAAAATTTCCGTCTCGGATTAACATTTGAATTTCAACCCTGTGTCTAACAATGGAATTTCTCTCACATGTTTAATAATGGAATTTAAATACGACGATCAATAAATGAATTATTTTTCTTTAATAGGCCTGTTTTTTAAATCTGAGAAGTTATTTGAATTTTTATCTGTCCTTTTTTGTGAAAGTCTAAGGGAATAAAAGAGGAGGATATTTCATACAGCCTCTGATATGTTTCCCGCTATTTGCTTTTTATCGTGATTTGTTTCTTGTTCACTCTTGCATTACTTTCTTTTTTAGATGTTACACTTCCAGCGACATTTCATTAGAAAAAAACACTTTGAAAGTAAAACTCACGCTAAAAGAAAAACACTCAAAAATATCTGTGTCAAATAGAGATCCTTAGAAGACTTTTAATGTTCTGTAATGTAATGGAGGAAATAAAACAGACTTTTTTTTAAATACAATACACTTACATTAATTCCTGTTATATTTGCATCCATTTCTTGTAGTTCTACGATTTTATTTATATATATGAATTATTTATTTTTTGTAATGTTGTTCATATGACCTAACATTGATATGTTTTACTGCCTCCTATTCTTAATGAGTGATTCATAACGATTCAATTCTATTTTTTGGCCCCATTTCGTTCCTGGTTTCTGGCCCTAGGAGAAAATTCCACGTCATATTGTTCTGATTCCAAACTAATTTTTCCGTATCATATGAATATTTTTAAATTTTAGATATTATTTCCTAACTTGTATAGGAATGTAATGAATTGTTTATTGACATTTAAATAACACACAATAATTGCTTATGAAAACCACATATAATGTTTACAATATTTGTATACAAAACTATCTTTATTGTCGTTATTAAAATTCTAACCCTATATTATTACAATTTCTAGTTTTGAATTAAAAATATTATAATAAATAATTAGCGAACAGAAACGTAGAAGATGGAATAATTGTGCATTGCAGTTTTATTCATTCGTTTTTTTTTTTTTAGTGTCTTAAAATTTCATTCTCTTAATTAACAGTTTAATTCCAATCACGTGTCTCACAGTGAAATTCTACTCCCGTTCTAACAACGGAATTTTTCTCCCTTGCTTAGCAATTCAATTTCAATCCATAATAAATAAATGAATTATTGTTCACTAATATTCTTATTTTTGAAGTCTGTGGTAATATACGATTTTTTTTCTTTCATTTTTGCTTTTTATCGTGATTTATTTTCTAATCATTTTGCATTTTTTTTTTTTTTCTTTTTCATTTGCTTTTTTTAAGCCATACTTTTGAAGACATCTTTGTTTTTTACTTCCAGTGTTATTTCAATTTCAGAAACATCATAAAAATAAAAGACTCAAATGCAAAAAATAAGTTCACTTGAAAATGTCATGGAATGTAGAAACTTAAACTTAATATATGTATAAACACAGATGCTCTCACACTAATTCTTGTTATATTTGTATACATTTCTTGTAGTTCCGCACTTTGATTTTTATGTATGATTCTTTTTTGCTATGTTGATCACATGACTTGACATTTACATATTTTTATTGCCTCCTCTTCTTTTTTGAGGCAGAACTATTCGATACTATTGCAAACTATTCGATACTATTTTCTGGCTTCTGCGTCATAATCCATATCTTACTGTTCATATTGCATGACGACTTGCGCATATAATATACTTATTTTCCAATCTTGGAGAATTTTTCGTAACTTTTTTACGACTGTAATGTATTGTATATTTGCATATAAATATCACTCGCAAGTTATATATCAAAACCCCCATAAAATTCTTAATATTTCTTTTTAAAACCATTTTTATTATTTATATTATTCTACCCCTTTGTTATTATCATTTCTAGTATACAAATAAAAATGTTGTAATGTATAAATAGTGTACTTAAATGTATGGAATGTGAAATATATGTGCATAGGAAATGCACTCATAAACAGGAAAGGTCTGAAATGTGTTTTTTTTTTAATTACATTTAAAATAATAAATATCTTATAATTTGAAATTACTTTTGCCATTTTATTTTCGTCATTTTTCGAAACCGTCATGTGGTTACGGTAGCTTAGTGGTCATGGTCACGAACTCGCATTCGGTGTTGGTTCCATCGAATGTTGGTTCGAGCCCTGGTGCCAATAAAACCCCTCCGTATAGTGAGGGGTTCATGCGCATTAAACTGTCCAGATCCCAAATTCTTATACTGACTTCTTGTGAGGCAGGTTTCAACTCAGGTGTTGTCCTCATCACTTGACCAAGATTCAAAATTTTACAGTCTGTCTTCAAAAACCCTCGTGTGTTGCTTCTAAGGGCGACTTTCATAAGCAACCAATCAATCGGCAGAAAGCCGCATTGTAGTATTCGGCGTAAAGATTTCTATCTTCTCCATAGTGCGTGTCACTTCAATCTGCGTCTTGCTGAAAACAAATAAATCAGTATGAATAGTTCTAATTTTCAACATCGCGATTGGTAGAATCATTCGATATGCAGAATATATTTTATCCAGATGTTTCGGTTCTTCTCCAGAAGTAATCAAATCTTTCGCTATGTATATAGTTAGAAAAAAATAATAAATGTACATATATAGAATGTATTTTTAATGATATATAAGTAATTTTCCCACGCTAAAAACTCGTCTTAAATTATTTTCAAAAAAGATTAATATAAAAAGTTGTGTACAAAGTTTT
Organism: Nephila pilipes; assembly: GCA_019974015.1. Lineage (NCBI taxonomy): Eukaryota > Metazoa > Arthropoda > Arachnida > Araneae > Nephilidae > Nephila > Nephila pilipes. The sequence goes on along the minus strand of BMAW01038324.1, from coordinate 3,416 downwards.
GCAAAGAACAGATTTGCCACTCAAATTGTAATTTTTAAAATTATTATTAAATTATTCAATTATATATAAGAACTAAAGTAAAAGAGATGAAACATTAAGAAATCGACAATTGGAAACTTTTTCGATATTAAAATTAAAGCTAGCAATTAATTATTAAATTGAGTAAATTTTAGCAAAAGGTAATTAAAATTGAAGCAAACGATACAAAATTGAAAATTGATCTGGTACTTCAAAAGTTTTCCACTTAAAACAATAGCTCCTCGGGTAACTAATAAAAATCAAAACGAAACATTTGTTTTCAATGCTTAAATTCAGCCAAGCAAAAAAAAAATTTCTGTTAAGTTTGAAATGTCCTCCTTTTGTATACATTTTTAATGTTTTTCATTTTTCACGATTCGAGATTGACATACACAGTCGATTGAAAAACTCTTTAAAACTAGCTGAGCATTTAAAACTTCTTTCTTATAAAAAATCATGCACAAGATTTCTGTCGTATATTTAGAGTATGTCTTAATCAAATTTGTAAATAAGACCAAAAATTAATTCAAAAAATAAATTATTCCACTAGTTAAAATATTATTTAAGGATCTCAACTTCCTGATTAAATTTTTTTTTTTAAACCAGGAAACATTAAAACGAAAGACGAATTTAACAGCATATTGATTTAGTTATTGATATTCTTATTGTTTTAGATAATTTTTTAATTGAAAATAGATACATACGAGGGTGGTTAAAAAAACAATCTGAACTGGGAGAGAGAAATTAGTTATTACTAATGGAATAGGGTGACTCAAGTACTTTCTTCTTTTTTTGAGATGCAGCTCTTTGCATCTCAAAAAGCTGTCGCCATAACTTTTCAGGTAAATGCAACTGTTTTCGCATTCTTTTTAGCTGATTCAGTGAATGCAACCATTTGTTTTGATTCTTAATTTGATTCCGGTATGTAATGAAGAACCCGGGTCTCATTCTGCGATTAAAGAGAAAAATACTGTTTAATTTTTTTAAAATTTAATATTGGAAAGATTGTCGAGATAACACATAAAAAAATAACAACCTTTCCTTATTGTTCCGCAATAAGGTATGAATTTTATGTATTAATACTTTACAAGATATCAAGCTGTTTCAAAATGCTTGAATATTTTCGATCCGAAAATTGAAATTAATTTAGTGTCCTTATCATGAAATGATAAATTTCATAGCATGAGATATAAGTGTACGACTGAGTACAAAAAGAGTGTATGATTATTTTAAGCGTTTTAGGAAAGAAAAGAAAATCTTAAAGGACGAATTATGTTCGGGTTGACTCTCAACAAGTTGGCCACCGGCAACTTCAAGTGGATGTGACATGTGCTATTGCCTAATGTCTCTACCATGGCTATCAAAGGGATTTAGAATTCACGATGATAGTGTTCGCATCTTCAATCACCTAGTTTTGAGTAAGCAGATGATCTGTTCCCGTTCTCTGCCGCACTCCTAGAACGACTAATAGAAGGAAAAACACTTGCATATCGCTACAGATTTCATTCACACGTATGGCTAGCATCCTATCTTTCTACAAACCGTCTACACAGGAGATAACAAATGGTCCTTCCGTAGAGGAATCTGAAAATATTGCAATGGTGCTCACAGTCTTTTCCATGGCCCAAATAGATGCGTCTACATTGGTGCAGATTCAAAAAATTCTTGGTTGCATTTTTTAAGAGCAATAGCATTAACTAATCTAATTGTATGATTGTGTTTTGAAGTGTTTACTACTGCCCATGTTACGTGTTTGCAACAGATGTACAAAAGTAGAAATGGAGTTTATTGTTTGAAAATACACGTCTGCTTTTCGCAATCTAACAGGTCAATTGAAAAGTCCCCGGCCTGACACACAGATGGTGCTACAAGAATTAAATCATATGTTTTTTTAGCTAGCCCTATCCCTCAAAAGATGCGTGTATAAATTTGACAGTGTTGGATCATTAGTTTGTGAATTACAGCATTTTGAGTGAAGCAACTTTTGTTATTGTGAAAAAAACGGATAAAAAGGAATTTCGCGTGTTGATAAAATATTGCTTTTTGAAGGGAAAAAATAAAGTTGAAGCAAAAACTTGGCTTCATGCCGAGTTTCCGGACACTGCCCCAGTAAAATCAAACATCAAGGATTGGTATGCTATGTTTAGACGAGGTGAAATGAGCACCGAAGACGGTGGACGCCCAAAAGAAGTTGTTACCAACGAAAACATTAAAAAAATCCACAAAATGATTTTGAATGACCGTCAATTGAAACTGAATGAAATAGCAGACACTCTAAAGATATCAACTGAACGTGTACATCATATCATTCACGAATATTTGGGTATGAGAAAGCTCTGTGCAAAGTGGGTGCCACGCGAGCTCACTTTTGACCCAAAACAACGACGACTTGATGATTCGGAGCAGTGTTTGAAGATGATCAAGCGTAATAAACCCAAGTTTTTGCGTCGATATGTGACAATCAATGAAATATGGTCCATCCTTTCACTCCGAAGTCCAATCGACAGTCATTCAAGTGGACTGCACACGATGAACCCGCTCCAAAGTGTGGGAAAACGCAACAGTCGGCTGGCAAGGTTATGGCATCTGTATTTTGGGATGCGCATGGAATAATTTTCATTGACTACCTTGAAAAAGGAAGGACCATCAACAGCGACTATTACATAGCGTTATTGGACCGTTTGAAGGACGAAATCGCCGAAAAACGGCTGCATTTGAAGAAAAAGAAAGTTCTGCTTCACCAAGACAATGTACTGTGTCACAAGTCAGTGAAAACGATGGCAAAAATCAAGGAATTAGGCTTCGAATTGCTTCCTCATCCACCGTATTCTCCAGATCTGGCCCCTAGCGACTATTTCCTTTCCTCAGATCTCAAGAAATGCTCGCTGGGAAGAAATATTCGTCGAATGAAGAGGTAATCGCCGAAACTGAGGCCTATTTTGCAGCAAAGGACAAATCGTATTACTAAAATGGTATCGAATATTTGGAGAGTCGCTATAATCAATGTATTACCCTTGAAGGGAATTATGTTGGATAAAAAAAACTAATTTTGCCAAAAAAATGTATTTTGCTATGGTAGGCCGGGGACTTTTCAATTGACCTGTTATGTATGCAACTTCTTGAACAATACCGTGTAACTCTTATGGCACATCCGCGGTGACCTGATGCTTGCAGACTTCTTTTCGTTCCCTCGCATCACGGAAGACAGGAAGGGCAAATGTCTTAAAGACTTGCAGGATATCCGACGACGGGATATATATGTGCTACGATCTGTACCATAAGAAGAATTCGCAGACTCATTGCAGCAGCATTATCAAAGATGTCAAAAGTTTATTGTGGTCAATGGATGTTACTTTTAGGGTAAATAAAGATATTTTGTTTCCATGTTTTGTTTTATT
>BMAW01038322.1:0-12671 GCA_019974015.1 Nephila pilipes | reverse complement strand
AAGTCGTTTCTGCATTAAATTTCATTTGATTCTGATGATTCTTTCATTGTGTTGCATTTTCTACAAACAGCAGTATAGAAGTAATTTTCGTTCCGAAAAATGTTTCAAGTTTGGGTCTGATATTTTAATATTATCGGAGAGATTCATTTTTTTTTAAACAAGTGTTATAAAAAAAATTAATTCAATTCTTACTTAGGTCAACAAAGAAATTTTTTATTTTGGTTACTTTTTATTAAGTTATTTGGCGGTTTTTGCTTAATCTAACTACCCTGGTCCGCTTCGCGGACTTAACGTTCAGTCAAAAAAATTCGCCAAGTTTGCCAATTTTCGAAATCGCGCCAAGTGGTTTGGCTGAACTGCATTTTCACCGATTAAAATTAATTAAATGAATTAATATTTGAAAAAACTGTATTAACATCAAGTGTCATCCGCTACAAGTATAAAGAAATGTATTTGAACTTGAGTGGATCAATAAAAAGTATTTTATTAACAATTGAAAAATTAAACAAGATATATATAGAGAGAGTGTGTGAGCTAATATTAGGAATTTAAAAAAAAAAGTTTAATGAGTCGTCTCTCTAACAATATGTAGAATAATTTTTTTTTTGAGATTATTTTAACTTCATATTTATTCACTATGAATTATTAAAGTATACTACACATAAGTAAAATTTCCTTACAGATAATAATTGATATTAATTATAATCGATAAAGTGGGAATTCAAAATAAACATTTCTTTAACTATTCATGCTGATGTGATTTATTTCTACCATGCGTTAGATGGTTGGAAGGAAGATCTGCTAGAAATTATTGATGCCGATGAACTACCTGCTTTTCTAGGGGGTAACAAGACAGATCCGGATGGTAATCCTCTCTGCAAAACATTCGTAAGTAAAATCTGCTTTAATGGTTCTATATATAATACAATGTATATATAACTATGAAATATTCTTACAAAGTTTTAACATAATTGGATAAAATAAGAAGATTTAAAATTTGAGGCAAAGTTCTTTATACAGGTACTATTTGTATATCACGGATATAAAAACGGATAACACGGATATCTCTCCTTTGTGAGTTTGAGTTTCACAATACCTCATGTGGCGTGTGGGCAGTGCTCGATGTTCCCAGAGGTGGAAAGAAATTTTTTCCTCAAACCTAAAAGCGCCGAGAGAAAAGAATATTTTGACTTATTAAAATTATTGAAATATTAGTTAAAACTTTTCGCAAATGTCTAAATATTGCATTGATAGACGAGTACGAACGATTCCAAAATTTCAAAGCTCTAGCTTGATGGGAAGTTGGTTAAATTAACGATCGAAAATTTGATGACACACACATACACAAACACACACACCAAGTGAAATTCAGAAAAATGTTTTAAAAAATAATACGACATCACCATATAAATTGAAAAAAGATTTAAATCATTGTTTGGTTGGTAATAAAGTGTAAAAGGATGCAAATTATTGGTTGGTAATAAGTAGCATGGTAAAGGAGTATAATGGTCCATAAAGTGAGTAAAAATTAAGCTGTGTAAAAGTAAATAAATAAATAAATTCTTCACGGCTAGACCACTAACAAGCCGACTTTGTGGACCTATTGTTGTGTGGTGGATTTGAAATTGGATCACGATTCGCAAAGATGTTTAATATATTTGTGATGTATATAAGTATTTAAGAAATTTATTGGATAATCCTGATCTAAACAGTTGCTGAAGAATTTTTTAATGTTATTAAACTTGTCTATTTTATGTGTGGTTGATTTGTTATTACGTAATAAAAAGTTTAATAAAATATTCCTACAAATAGATCTGTGTAGATTACTGTTCCAAAAAGGAATTTTCACTACACGGAATTTGAATCCTTCTCTTTTATCATAAATATTACTAATTAGTCTATTGTCAACAATTTGCAAATCAAGATCCAGAAATTCTACTATATTAGAATCAAAGATTAGTTTTTAATAATTTGAGATAATTAGGGTAAGACGAAACACTTGGTTTAAATTCCTCAGTTTTACATAAAATAATTAAATCATCTATGTAACGTTAAAGAAAGTAAAAACCATTATCAATCTGTTGTAATTGATAAAAATTTTAATAAAAATTGGCCAGACAATTACTAGCTGGACCTCCTTGAGGGAGACTTTGAATTTGCTTATAGAGACTCTGACCAAAAACTATAAAATTCTCTTCAAGTTTAATAAGAGTATTGAATTTTTCACGTTTTATTGTTTGATTAAAATGATATTCATAATATAAAATTGCAAGAACTTTAATTAAATCTTGAATATCTATTGAGTTAAAAAGGTCTTCAAAATCATACCCATGTATAGAGAATACCTCTCTTTCCTTCATGATCCTAACAATTTCAAAACTATTTTTAATAATAGCAGTTTTTTCAATATTATCAATAGATTTTTGAAGAATGGACTGTAAAAGTTTGCCATATTTAGTGATATAGGTGTTATATCCATTCGTAATACTTCGAAATGTGACAGGATTTTTGTGAAATTTTGGCGTTAAAAAAATATATGGAAATTTAATGTTTGTAAAATGTAAACCCAACTTCTTATTGAATGCCAAAAGACCATTATTTATTTCTCTTTTACTATATTTGGATAACTGGAAAGCATTACATGTTCACTCAATAATTTATGATAGTAAAATTTGCAAATAATTGCATAATTTGCAGAAACTTTATCTACATAAACGATAACAAAATCTTTCTGCAAATCATCTATAGCGAGTCTTAGATCTTTAATTGTAATTTACCTTTCCACTTTAAAATTCAAATGCAGAATTTTCTTCAAAACACATGACCTAAATTCGTCAAATGCCTCAATTGGCAAACCATATATAATTGCAACCTTAAGAATAAAATTGTCAAAATCATTAGTAATTTGTTTTCTTACGACTAGATTTCTATTGGTAATCATGAGCCTGAATCCAGTTCCTTTATTCATGAAACCTCTCAATAAATCGCTTTTAACGATGTTCATCTTTCCCGTAACAACATGTTGATGGAATGAATCAACATATTGTTTACAATCTTTGCATCTACACACTTGTGGCGTTTGTGATTCTGAAATATTGCTGTAGTTAAAAATAAACCTACCAAGTATTTTATTGTACTTAAAAGCTCTTTTTATCCTGACATTTTTGATCGGAAATAGAGCCATGTGTTTTTGAAACACATCAGAAAAATTAATTTTATTAAATGATTTATTCATAAAGAGAACATATATATGTGTGTATATATATATATATTTCAGTATATATATATATATATATATATATATATATATATATAGGTTAGTATATATATATATATATATAGTATATATATATATATATAGTATATATATATATATATATATATATAGCATACATATATATATATATATATATAGTTATATATATATTTCAGTATATATATATATAGTTATATATATATTTCAGTATATATATAGTTATATATATATTTCAGTATATATATATCTATATATATATAAGCGAAATACCACTGACTGACTCATCACGATATCTCTAAGACTATTCAACCGATTGACTTGAAATTTGGTACAGTTACTCATTTTGCAATGTAGACGCTCACTAAGAACGGATTTTACGGAATTCTTAACCAAAATGTAGTTATCATCGGTTAATCTTTTCTTACCCATCGGTTATGTCATTTTGGCGACTTTATCGCCAAAAATTACATGACCAACGCCAAACGGAATATATTTTTTTAAATGTATACTGTGTATCGCTACCAATTAAGTTTACTTGCAAGATTTGCGCGTGGGAAATGGAAAAATACCAAATAATTTAATATTGAAGCGCTGATGGATGATTGGCAAGATTTTGGAGAAGAGGCTCTTTTTTGCAAAATATCACCAAATATTTTCCACCGCCAAGTCGAAGCATTTCAATGACCTTGCATTGTGAATTTTAAAAAGCTATACTATGGCAACCCCAGCTGATTTCGGTTTTGCTGAGCAAACGATAATTTTTTATTGTTGTGGAACCTAGACGTATGTCTTAAATTTATGAGAAAAGTATTTTATTATTAATAATGATTGATAAACTACATTTGTAAATCTAAACGCAATCTAACGAAGATATTGAAGTTGGCTTTTAACAAATGAATAATAACGGTATGTTATTCATGTCATTAATAAAAAAAATAAGTAGCTATCAAAATATTTATTTTGATGTACGCATTAATTGTAACCTAATATAAATATCATACAAAAGTTTTGTTTCTGTATTTTGGTAATTTTTAGTTTTTGTTTTGTTGGAAATAAACATTTTTCATTTTTTAAAATGGCTGGATATTTTATTGTTTTCAGAATACAGAATTATTTTTAATGCTATGATTTTTAAGAGCTATTCTGTCTATTCAATTGCAGTTCCAGATAATATGCTGCTACCGTAAGAGTTATCCTTTTGCAAAAAGGATCGCGTAATACGGGTGACTTTTTGCTAAAAATTTTTATTATACTTCATTTTTTTGTTAATATTTTTTGTTGAATTTTAAAATAATTTGATTTAAAAAAGTTAATTTCGGTTATATTTTTTAACTTGAAAAGTATTTCATTGTAGGTTAATAAAAATTGATTTTTCATATTTACTTTTCATTTATAGTTCTTAATAATGGATGTTTAATATATTTGGATCGATGGAATACCTACTCCTTTCAAAGTTTTTAAAATTCTTGGCGACGGAGCATGTTTATTTTCGTCTCTGTCTTTGCTGGTGTTCGGTGACATATCGATGGCGTATAAAATGAGAAATATTATTGTTTCTCACGTGTTTGACAACTGGGATCGGTTTAAATGCTACCCTCAAATGCTATCTGGCGCCCCTTATAATACTAACGATTTATATTTTACCGAAATGTGTAAACCAAACACGTAAGGATCTATTTGCGAAATTATGGCGGAGGCAGAGCTATTTCCCAATCAGTTTGAAGTGTATCAAGGTGGCTGCCTTATAGCTTCTGTTGGTGAAGCAATTCAGGGTGAAAAAAAATTACGTTTTACGGGAAACTGTAATAGGGGTCATTTTGATGTTTATGTGGAAATAGTTGGATTAACAAATAGAAGTAAAGTTAATTCTGGTGATGATAATGTGAAACAAAATGAAGAAAATGTGTCATCTTTTGTGTTTCAGCCTCAAGAAAATGTGTCTGTGTTAGTTTCAAAGACTCAATCAATATCTAACATTGATTTTTCAAGTTCAAGTGAATCAATTATTAATGATGTAATTTCTCTTCAACTAAATAAAGGTAAAAGAAATGAAGAAAAAGATTCACTAATTCAATTAGATATAAACAAGTAAGACCAGCTGCTACAAAATATATTCAAAGTCATCCTGAAGAACATAGAGAAGCTGCTTCAAAATATACTAAAAGCCATCCTGAAGTACATAGAGCGTAAGAAAATACTTTTCTAATACCCCCCCACGTGAATCAGGCAGCTGTAATTAAATACAATGATAAAAGATCAAAAGTTAATTTAGCGCCATGGACTTCCAAAAATTTGTCTGGTTTTAAATATGAAATATATATTGACTATTCAAATGATAAAATTGTCAGTATCGGAAAACGTTTACCCTGTTCGAGGTGCCGTGCTTTAAAAGGATAGAAGAACCTCCAGGAATGTGCTGGAGTGGTGGTCAAGTCCTTCTTCCTGTTATTAGATCCTTCCCTGAACCTTTGAATAGTCTTTTTAGCCATAAGGATCAGCTTTCAGAACATTTTCTTTCTACAATTCGCAAGTATAATGGATGTTTTCAGATGACGTCATTCGGAGCAAAAGAATTGAAGGAAGGAAATTTTATGCCAACATTTAAAGTCCAGGGCCAGGTATACCACAGGATAGGTAGCCTATTGGCTGAGCCTCCTCAACAACCTTCTTTTCTTCAGTTTTACTTTCTCTTTGATGATGAACGTGAAAGAAACATTCATTGTTGTAATATTTTCCCAGGTGTTAAGCCAGAATTAGCCAATTACAAAAGGAGCTACATGAACATAACAGGTATATTCACGATTTCAAAGCTGCTGTTGATTCAGTTCCTAAAGACCAAAAGGAGTTCAAGGTTATAATTAATGCCGATAAAAAACCATCTAGAGAACACAAAGGTCGTTTCAATGCTCCAATTTTCTTGATATTTTATGTATAGGTTCCAAAATATAATATTATCGTCTGCCCAGCGAAGCGGGCGGGTATCAGCTAGTATAGTTATATATATATTTCAGTATATATATATATTCATTTCATTTGAAACTTTATTGTGGAAATTAAGGAAAAGTATAGAAGGATATTATTCAAAGTCAGAAAATATTTTCATCTTATAAAACCTTACAGTGTGGATGCATTATATCAACAATAATCAATATATATTAACTCTATATACATCGTATTTAAATATTACGCGTAACTAAGAATTTTAAAAACTCAATTATGAATTTTTTTAAAATTATTATTTTTTATCTTTCTGATTATTATTACTCTTTGTTAGTTTTGTAAATCTAATTATACATTACCCCTAAGATAATGCCGTTTCTTTAATTATAAGTTTAAAATTATAAAAATAAATTTGTTATTTTCAATGAGACTTCCACGCACCACACTGTACAAAGTATTCCATCTCTTGGTAACTCCGAAAACATACAAGCTATTGACATTTCAAGAAACTTAAAAATTTACATAAAATTCGATATTAAAAATGAAAACCGTTCATCACTATTCATTACGATCGAATGAGATCAAGATGTTTGTTTGCCTAAATTTAAAATTGATTAATAACTTCTAAAATATGAATTATACATATTGGGAGAAACAAATTTTTATCACGTTCCAAAGGTTTCGCTAAGTACAATAACAAAAATTGTATTTGATAATTATCTTGTATTCAGTAATTATTGAGAAAAACAAAACATTTACCTTAAATTTAATGAACAGTCATGATTCAAAAAAGGGTCGTAAACCTATGCCAGAATTAATTATTAAATTGAATTAAGAATGCTATTATAAAGTGCATTCACTTGTAATCTAGTGCTATGATTGATCATCCGTATAATCTGGACAATTGTCTCAGTTTCTATTTGTTTTACAGTAACATATTCAAATAATTTTGGTAAGGAGCAAATAAATTAATTAGCCATTGATTCTTAAGCTCAATGAATTTCTTCTTATGTGTGTGTTGCGTGTTGGAGTGACAGTACAACATTATGCAAATTCAGTTTCTATGCTGTGATTGGTTGTCACATAAGCCTTTTCTATATGACGTTTTGTAAGTTGTTTCGTATGTTATCTGCAAAGTAAACAGGGCAGTCTAAACTTTATTTTAATTCGAATAATGTTTTGTCTCTTAAATAAGGGTGTGATTATTGAAACTGGTGTATAATTTCAAATAATCTGTACAGCGTACCAACCAACAAGGTCTACGTGTACTATCAAAACTACGTATCTACCACATTAAACGCAACATAATTAAAAGTAAAATTACATGCTTTCGAAAGTGTTATTAAGTTAATCAATTGACAATACGTGAAAACGCAAATAGCCTTCTTTTATTTCTTACTGTATTGCTGATTTTGTTTCTAACATTTAAAAAGATGATACAGCTTTAGTCTATTTTTTTTTTTTTCAATAGCAATTTTCAATTTTTCAGCCCCCCCCCCCTTTTTTTTTTGCACTCCTTAAAAAATTACTTTTGTTGTGTTGTGTGTAACAATAAATTCATCAAACAATTTCATATCATTTTATACTTAACACTTATTAGACAGGTAAAACGTCTGCAATTTTCCGCTCTTTTGCAGGTTAAACATGGGCAACCAGTTCCCGAAACGTACTATTTTAGCAACCGTAAGAAATTATTATCAAAGTCATCGCACCTTCGAAAATTAACGATTCTTCGTTCCTCCATGGAAGAGATACGTTTTAAAATCACAGAACAAGGTTCGGTTCTCGAATGGGAATTCGAGACGAAAAATAGAGACATTGGCTTTGTGGTATATTTCAACTCCTCTGAAGATAGTAACCTTGTTAAAATAGTTCCGAAGCGGCGAGTGGACACTTACTATGGACCGGAGAAAAATTCCATCAAATGTGAAAATCCAGGGATTTGTAAGTATTTACACAAGCATGGCTAAACATTGACGCATTAGCATAGTTTTAGAATCAGTTTTTATATTCAAGATGATAAATAGTTGAACATATGAATGCACATTCGTGCGTTGATCAAAATTAAAACTATTATTTTGCATTTTATTATTCTGTAGACTTTGTTTCAACCAGGCACACAACGATCACACACATTAACTATCATCTACAAAAAGTCATTAATGAAATATACTTCTTTTTATATATCAAGTATCGTGTACTATGAATTACATTATTTAAGTTTATGAATATGCATTTTATAGAAGAAAAAAATTGTCCATTGATCAGTTCAAAAATTTTAATAAATCTTTACATTGATAATAAATAAATTTAATAAATCTTTAAATTGATTTAATACTCTTAATATGTCACTAGTTAATAATTTGTTTTTATGGGATACAAAGCAACGAAGATAATTATCTTTATGTCGCTAAATAATTTATTTTTAATATTTATGAAATGCTACTCGTTCTAAAACTTTGTATTTCAAAAATAACTCGATTCATGCTGCCATCTAGTAAGAAAAAGCTAAACTAATACGTCTGAACATTACTTTTTTTTATTAATAATTGTATTACACTAATCGGAAGCTGAAACATGAATCATAATGATGAAAATCTTTATTGCATTTCATAAAATTTGATGTGTTGTTACGCAACTATTTCTTTTTATTACCATAGTAATTTCGACTAAATCACGACAATTGTTTAGAGCAGCGAAACTGTACGATATTTGTCATAAATAAAAGACACTTTTTAGCGGTAAATTTAAACTACCTGGATTATCTTCCTCAAAACAAAGCAAAAAGGCGGCTCCCGAAGCGACTTCTGACAATTTCGTAATAAATAAACCAACATAATACTTTTAGTATGGAATTCCTTGAGAACATTTCATGTTGGGAGTACTTCAAACAAAACTTATCGGTAAGAAGTATGACGATACCCAACAAACAGCGGGACTGGTGCACGTTAAAACTTGGATCCCTATGTCTTCGTAATGGTGTGTAGTGGAAATTTGAAAAAGGAGTGCTTTAACTCAATGATCATCCTTGTAACTTTATCGTGATTCAAAATTGCGAGATCTTTTGCCAATGGCCCTCGTGTTACCCCCAAGAGCGACGTTTAAACGATTAGTCAATCGTGTATCTGTGAGGAGTGACACTTATTTTTTTTCCCCATCAGCCATCGCATGAATAAATATGGCATTTGAAATCATAAGAGTTGGATAAAATATTAAAGCTCAAATAAATGATTAAAAGAAGAAAGCAATTTTATGCCTAAATGAAAAGAACATTGAAAGAAAAAAAAAAAACTTTGACAGTTTATAATAAGAAAAATGCAATTAAAACTTACATGTGAGTTAAATAAAGTCAAAAGAAGTCTGGATCCTTTCAAATTATACATAATACTTAACAAAAATATCTCGCAGCATTTTTTAATACATTTTATGACAAAATAGTTTTTTTTTTTTTTTTTTTTAAAAAAAAAAAAAAAATTTTGGTGTTTTTTTTTAAAAATTTTTTTAAAATTATTTTTTTTTTTTTTTTTTTTTAAATCAAAGATCAAAATATTGCTCTGTTACTTACAAAGTTATTTCAATCTTAAATTATTTTATCGCAGCAAATCAGTAAAGAAAATTTATTCCTCAAGAAATTAGGAGGCATTGTTGATAATGTAAACGTAAAGAGCTATTCTTTTAGAGTGAATTTACAAATTAACGTTTTTTTGTAATATCATTATAAAAATATTTTATTCTTACAAAAATAAGCTCTGAAAAGATTTTAATTTTCAGTATGGACTGATTAAAGCTAACATCCTTTTTGCATGATATTTATTGAATATCAAATTGTTGTTTTTCTTCTTAACAGTTATCAAATTATTTTCCAGATACAATTGTTTTCGACAACTCTTATAGTTGGATGCATTCAAAAGAAGTATTTTACAGAATAAGAGTAAGGGGACCAAATGAGGACGAAAATATATTGTGGTCATGTTTCTAAACTTTTGAATATTATTGTCATTTGATATTCTGTATGTTTATTTATTTTCTGTACTTCTTTTTATTAAATATTTTGTTTTAAATGTGTGTTCGTTATAATAGCTCAAAATGCATGAACTCTTTATAATATAGTTTAAAATGAAGACTCGAAACTTTAAAAATTATTTTTAAAAAACCTATATGAAAAGAAATGCAATATAAATATTAATAATTTTAACAGTAAATAAACGTAGTAAAAATAGTAGAATTAAATAATATTTGAAAAATTACAAAAATAATTAGTTCTAAAACTATGTGTCACTTTCTATTGATCATAATCAAATTTTAAAAATGCAAAAAAAAAAAAAAAAAAAAAAAAAAAAAAAATTATAACAATAAAAGTATTTTATATAGGTGAACACTATACCAAAAAAGGAGCAATAGTATATGCATAAATTAACAGGATAATTTGCATTTTTTTATGTTCTGATATGCCTCAAATAATTATTATATTTTACTTTATAGTAAAACTTCCTAAATTATAATTTCAGAAAATATAATTATAATAATATTTCTAAAATGCAAATATGCAAACGGCTTCTCCAGAAAGGTACCTTGTTAATATGAAATTTAAAACAAACTCTCTTGTCATAAATATTACTGATAATGTTAATATCTATAATTTTTAAATATTACATGCCTGAATATTCCGTTTCATATTATTCTTAGTATTTATTTGCATTTGATTTAAATATGCGAAGTAAGATATATGAGTTAGGTTAGTCTTCAGAAGTTTTATCATAATTCAAAACAAAGGCATCAACCATATATGCATTTGATCATTAACAGGAGCAATTAATATGTACGCACAAAATATGTAATAACATTATTTCGAAGTTCACACGATCTCTAAACACAGCAACTCAAATCACAATACAGCATTAGCACAAAAGGTCTTCGTTCACTCTATAAAATTTAAACTGAATTGATACATACATAGGGTCATTTAGGTTATAATGATGTGCAATTCAAACGGTATGTTTTGAAACTTTGTTCAGATGTTTTGGAAAATTTTATAATCAAATGACCGAAAAGCAAGATTAGCGCTATAAGCACTTCACTGCGCATACTTTTGAAGCAAAACATATTGATGTCAAAAAGACAAACATTTCCTCTCTGTCTTCTAATATTATTCAGCCACGTCAATTAAATCGAGTTAGGAACTTGGCTCATTTGCTGGATGACAATTATCTGCATGGACAGTGCGATGACGATTACAGTATATTGGATTGTCAACATGATGACCATTGTTGCAGCTTTTCTTGATGCTTCACCAAAGACAAGTGTGCCTAAAATAGGTCATTGAAGGACGTTCACGCATACAGGAATGTCATCATATTGTCTTTTCGGATAAATCTCTGTTCAAAGAACATCATGAAGATGTCGTTTTCCCGAGTACTTCTCTACAAGTTCTACTTGTATGAAGGTACTTAGGAGAACAGTAATGTTCAGTTTCCATTCATTAATGTCATGTGGGCCCCTCATGTGAAAAGAGAGTATGGATGCTAACGGATGAATATCCGAGTCATTTCTTGTTAGCAAAGTTGGTACTTTGGACACCCCCGTTGCTTTCCTAACATCTTCACGTATTATCCGTGCCACATCTTCGAGACCATCGTAGCGCTACTTTTAAGCAAGACAGTGCATGACGGCATGTTGTCCGTACCGTCCTGACTTCTTTCCTTGATACTGAGGGTAGCGAATGTTGCCAGCAAGTTTTCCAGATCTATCACCTATTAAGAACATCTGGTAATGTGTTACCCAGAGCCTGGCACAATGAAGAAATCAAGAAGAATCCTGAACAATAAAGTAATAGAATGTGATGTAGAATGTATTCGAATTACGTGACAATAGTTATTCTGGCTGTGCTATTTACTACTCAACCATGAATTAATTTTCAACGTGTGAGTGCATTATACCTACGCTTTGTAACTAACTGTGTGGCCAGAATCCCAAGAGGTATGCGATGACTTTTTTAAAAATATTTATGGTATTTTCACAATATGAAATAAAAATGTTACGTTTTTTGTAAAAATATTTAAGTATAAAAATTTTATTTCGTCCATTACGTTAAATGAAAATTGGTACAACGCATTTCTGTATCAGGATGAAACTCTTTTGGCAGCAGAAATGCACTAATGAAGGTTTTGTCAAAGGAAAGTAGAAATTGCTTATATTTGTGTAATTTGTAATTTTATTTACCGTCTGTCGATTTTGTTTTTCTGTTTTTCCTGTCCCATGTTTGAAGTTTTCAAGTGATAAACTTTCATAAGACTTTTCACAGATAGGTATTGACTTAAAAAGACATTAATTTTTGCAATGAAAGAAGTGTAATATTCAAATCACTCCCTTTTTGCCACCCCACTTCTATAATAATAACATGGAGCCAACTGTCATTTTAAAAAATATGTTCTCTAAAATTTAATGAATACGAATTGGAAAGTTCTTCCTAAAATTA
>BMAW01038321.1:0-11238 GCA_019974015.1 Nephila pilipes | reverse complement strand
TTTTCTTTCTCTTAAAATGAGTTTTCAGGATTACTTCCCAGATTTCTACGTATCTTTTCATTCAGTGAAAACGCTATCTTGCATCAACGATTTCTGCATTTTCTTTTTTCATTGAATACGCCTTGTTACTTCACAATTTGTTTTCGAGGCGCAACATCGTGTTTTTTTGCAGCATCTAGAAGCTTGGGATTTGAAATACCCACTTTGGTGTGATCTTCGTACGATTACAAGAATATTGCCAAGTTGTGTCAAGTAGGACTTAACTAAGAAAAGTGACAACACTCTGGTGGTTTTCTGTAGGATTCCTTTTCATGTAGGAATTAAGAGCCATGAGATACATAAATCGAAATCTGCTACCGATGAACTTTCTCCCACCAATCCATATTGCAATAAATGGTACTTGCGTATTAACGCCACCACAGCTACAGATTTGGCATTTTTTAAGTGCCGCCAATCTACACCTAAAATTTTGGCGACTAATCATAAAATAAAGCACTTTATTTAAAATCAAAGCACTTTATTTAAAAAGAAAGTAGTCAATCGGATTTCGGTGGAAAATGGACCGATGCAGAGTTTAACATACATTCAAAACAATTTCTATTTTCTTTCACCTGATACTGTCGCCATATAAATTCTGATAAATAAGATTCCTAATGATGTCTCACTGTTCCCCTATGTCTTTTGTTCCGTTTATGATAAACTTTATAATGTAGGAATCCTATATCTATTCTATTTGTTTGGAAACCTTTCTAACTGTCAGAATAAATTGTGCTACCATCTGTAATGTTTTCAATAATTTTATCAAGCCAGTTCTATTGGGAACAGTGACAACAAACAAATCTTTTGTTTCTATACATATACCACCACGAATATACCAACATATACCGGGTAATACTTTACCGCAATTATTTGTACGTTTAGTAAACAAACTTTCATCAATTTCTACAATGCTATCTGATCCACACTCACCTCTTGTTTGGTTTATTCTCAATATCCAAGACACATTCATGTATGTAATTGTTCCAATCAACAACAGTTTTATATCAAGTTGCTTTTCAGAAAATTTAATCGACATCAACTCTTCGAGCCAGCAGTATATGAATCTTAAAGCTGAACGAAATGGAATTCTGCTTCCTTCAAAACGGTTGTCTTTTCCTAGTCCCATTTGCTTATCACACCGTCTTAAATTACATTTACTAAAATAAAATTTCATGTCATGGGAATTTTGACATTTTTTTTTTTTTTTTTTTTGTTAAAATATTTTACTCCTGAAAAAACAAAATCGCCTCTTGTTCCGTTTTTGGCAAATCCCAAATAAGCATTTTCGTAGCGCTAAAATATGTCGTGAAAAATCGGCAGGCAACAAGGAATGCAAAAGATAACTAACTGTCTGTGCGTGTGAACAACAAGATTGCTCTTTATTGGCTTATTAGCACAACTTCTTCTGCCATGGCCTTAATACATAAGTACTCAATAAATTAAAATGGGTATTTGTGATCTGTGGCAGGATCAATGGAATCTGGAAATGACACACTGCTTCATGTGAAATCCATCATTGCTGATCGACTTCATTTATCGTTACAATGACATAGCCCTTGTTTTGTTTATCTGAGCTATGATAATGAACAATCACACACTTATCATTGTGATGACAGGATGTTATTCTAGCATATTTGAACATCAGACACATCTGTTTTGCAAACAAATATTTTTTTCTTGGGGAAGATTCCTGTATGTATAACCACTGCATTTTTTCTCTTACTGCAAGATGCATTTCAGTTGAATATACGTAACGTTCTCTAGTAAAACACTTCATATAATCAATTGGTTTGAGGAAAATCCCCATCTAAATTTTTTTAATGACATTGTTTTTACTGCATACATATAATTTAATTAAAATTTTGTATTGATTTTAATCTTGATCTTCAAATTTTAATTGTTTTAACTTTGAAAAGGACTTTTGTGAACATTTTTTTTGGTAACATTTTGATATTTATTCGTCGCCAGAATTTTCATGTTTTTGAAAAAGTTCGTTCTGAGACTGATTTAATCAGATAAAAAAAACTTTCCATACCACTATTTTGTAGCAGAATAGAAATGTTTATTCAGGCTTGTTTGATAAATTTTGCTGATGGTAGCACCTTGCTGAGTGTTTTGCATTGTTGTACGATGAGTTTTGAATTAATTCTGTTTGAAAGATCTAATTTTGCAGAAAATGTTTTCATTGAAATTTTTAAAGATAATATATTTATACTTAATATTCTGCAATGAATCTGCAAAACATGTTGGTGCCTCATATTTAATGCACACCTTTTTTTTTTCTTTTTCCAATTTCATCCTTCAAGCAATGAAATTTCTGTCATTCATAAGGCTTTGGAGCAGAATTTAATCTATAGATTCCACTTGTGCTTGGTAGTAAAGTCTTTTATACATACCGCCCACTTTTGTATCTGTTTGTAGTAAAAAAATTTTATGATGTAAAATTTTCGATTTAAAATATATTGTCTTCATAAGAAATATTTACTTACTGTTCATTATAACATTTAGAAGTAATATCCATGGGTTCATTGCCATCCATAATATACACACTTCTATAGTATTATTTGAAGTAGAAGTAGTACATTATTGTTGCTAAAGTAGGTAAGGGCATCATGGTCCCCTGGTGATATTTTTCACTTTCGTTGGATTTTATGTCTTTGGTAAACGCTGGTGACATGTCTTTGTGTCACCCTAGTGATCCTTCTCTATTTTCGATACACAGTTTCATTTTGTTTGACACACAATAGCCACATTTTGCTCCCTTATTTTCACTCCCTCATGCTTGCTTGTAGTTAAAAGTTTTAGTACATATCAATACAGTTTTATAAATTATTTACAATACAATGTACTGATATATGATACCTCCTCCACTTTGAAGATAATTACATATGTAATCATTGAGAAATTTTGGTTTTGTAATAAGTTGACCTAACCTTGTTTTAGTTCTTGACTCTTTGTGCTGCATTTGTGTAACGTTAGGGGTTACAGGCTGAGTTCTACTGGTTTCGGGCGTTTCGAAATCTATTTCCTTTCTCGTCTTGAATGGAATGTTTGAAATGCTCAAGAAACAAGTCTTTCGCCCTTGGTATTTTGAACAATATATGATCGAAGATTTTTACTCTTATAAATCACTTGAACAGGTGTCCATGTTTTAGTGCTAAAGTCGTACATAGTTGCATTACCAATATGGAACTGCCCTAAATTGATCGAATGTCTATTGTGATAGTTTTTGGGTTTATCTACCTTAGAATAATTTTTTTCCTCTTAAATCAGTTAATAGATCATAAAAAGCTTAGTTTTTATCCTACAACCCAGTAGAAGTTGTGCCGGGGATAAATGCGATGCAGAAATAGCATTATTTCAATCTTTATTTCTCTTGTCAATCTTTTTCATTTTCTTTGCAATTCCCACAACTTTCTTGGCTAATTCGTTAATTTTAGTATATCTGGAACTTCAAAAAAGTACATTCAAAACTGTTGTTTGGTAATTTGTCACTCGCAATTTTTTTAGAAATCCTATAACAAGTAAAACGAACTTTATTATTTATGGATTTCTCTTACAGCATTGCTCTTTAGCCTTTTTTTTTTACTACGGCTTTATTGATGAATTTAATCCATATTGAGATCTTGAACATTAAAGAACAAAGAGAGAACAGTAAATATTAACAAAATGTA
The DNA here is from genome assembly GCA_019974015.1 of Nephila pilipes. Classification (NCBI taxonomy): domain Eukaryota; kingdom Metazoa; phylum Arthropoda; class Arachnida; order Araneae; family Nephilidae; genus Nephila; species Nephila pilipes. Next base: position 7,525 of record BMAW01038321.1, on the reverse strand, counting down.
ACCAATCAGTCCATGAGGTCCCTTGCTTCCCAATGCAGTCTGAAATGATCTCCTTTTTCTATTTGAACTCTGTCTTATCTCGTACTTTCTAGAAGATTGTCGGAGTTACTGGATATACTGATTGGGCATATGTTGTTGTGAACAACTATTTTATTTTGAAGGTCTGCAAGGCAATTGTGGCCTTCTTTTCTTGGTCTTAAGTTGTAGGTTGTCACATTGGTTGGAACTTTTTGAATATGAACCAGCCAACCATTTTTTACAATAGTGATACACAGTAATCAGTTCAGTATCTAATTGAATAGTGAGTTTTAACTGAGCAATTCTGCAATCTTTGAGAGTTTTTTAACTGTATGAACAACATTTAACATATCTGGATCATCATTTACCTCATCTTTAAGATATGCCTTATAATATGAATATGCTAAAAACATTTCAGTTCCTTTTACATAAACAATACAGAAATTCTCTGCAACCTGGCAGGTTTTATAGGTTTATTTCCAATACTTGAGAGTGGCTTATGATCAGTTTGAATTGTGAATTTTTTTTCCGTACACAAAATTATGATACTTCTGTGTAGCAAAAACAATTGCAATCGTTTTCTTTTTCTATTTGTGCATAATTTTGCTCGGTTTCAGTGAGACTTCTAGATGGATGTGAAATTGGGTGACCCTCTTGGATAAGACAAGCCCCCAAAGCCATCCTTCGAACTATTACGCTGAATAACAGCTTCCTACGAACTACTAAATACCTTTCAAACAGTTTAAGAACATAACTCTTATATTTTTAAAAGGGTTGTTTTGTTCTTTTACTTTCATGCCCAGCAAACCATTGAAGTTCATTCTTATCTCTTACAAGATTTCTTAAAGGGAAAGTTATACTAGAAACATTAGGTATACATTTTGACCCATAATTAACCATGCCTAGAAATCGTACACCCGCTTTATGAGTAGGAGTGTCCATTCTGGTAAGTTCTTTTACACGCTGAGGGTCATCTTTGACACCTTCCTTTGATATTATTTGCCTAACTTATTTAATTTTTAAGATTTGAATTGGAACTTATCGGTATTAAATTTAACATTACACTTTTTTGCTCTAGGCAACACTTCAGCTGACATCAGATCATCTTGTTCATTTTTCTCTGCTATATTACATCATCAAAGTAAATTTCAACATTTTCTACATCATTGGATCAGTTACTATTTCTTTATGAAATACTTAATGATCTGATGCAATATTCAAAGGCAAAACTAAAAATTGACACCTGCCAAATGGAGTATTAATAGTACAGAGGTCTGCTCTTTCTTCATCTAATGGCACTTGCCAAAATCCATCATTTAGGTCAAGTTGAGATTTGTTTCCTTTATGAGAGCTGAGTCAATTTTGAGCCAATCGGATTTGGAAATCTGATACGTACGCTGGCAAAACATAAAGAAGGATAAAAGAAAGTTTTCAGAGCATCTAGTTTTTGCCATGGAGCCAATTTTGATCTGGAAATGGCATTGGCCATTTCGATAGCTTCATTGATATCTTTGAAATCAGAAACTATGTTAAAACCGATTGGTTTGCCTAAATAAGAGAAAGACTCAGCTTCAGTAAGAGATTTAATCGGAGAGCCGTCAATATAGAATGAAGTATCTCTTGCGCCAGTAGGAGCTTCACCGGAAAGATGTAGAGAAGCGCATTTTTGTAGGTTGACGTTTAGTCCAATGTCTTTTAAAAGGGAGACAAATTTATCAAGCATTTCTTGAACACAATCTTGTTCATTGCCGAGAAGAACCAAATCGTCGACTAAGGCAAGAATCGAATGGGAGCACTCTTTTTGTTGGATCTCTAGAAGAATATGATTGATTGATAAATTGAAAAGGATTCCACTCAAGGGGAAACCTTGTTTTACCCCGCAAGAGATAGGAATAGGATCCGTAGTACCCTCATTTGAAAAAATTTGAGTATAAGACTCAGAATAAAGATTTTTAATTAAATCAATGAATTCGGAGTCTATCCTCGCGTTGGCCATAACTAGAAGAGAAAATAATTTCATGGGGGACAGATCCGAAGGCATTTGAAATGTCCAGCCACACAAGGAAGGACTGGGTGTGGTTTCTTCTTGCAGACTCCAGGTGCTGGCCAATGACGAAGTTGTGCTCCACAACTCCGTCAAAGGGAGTGAAACCCTTCTGACAAGGAGAGAGGACTTCATGCATTTCACACCAGTCCTGCAACCTGCGGGCGAGACATTTCGAGAACAATTTATAAATCGTATTGGATAATGTAATCGGCCTCCAATTTTCGAGAAGAGCTGGGTCACCTTTTTTCGGGATGAGGATGCAGTTGGAAGACTTCCATGATGCAGGAATTGATTTGAATTTTAAACAAATGTTAAAATTTTTTGCCAGAATAAGACATCTGGGATCTGCAGATTTCCAATGATGATAGGTAATTAAATGCGGACCAGGGGCAGAGTTTTCACACCCCTGGAGACAGGAAGCTATTGATTCAGGCGTTAGAAAGTCAATAACAGGCGGAAGATCTAATTTTGGAGAAAGAGGAAGACTAGGTTCAGATTTAGGCGAAGCCCAGGAATTTTTGAAATAGGACAGAATTGACTCTTTTGACCGGGAAAAATTAGGGTTCACGATGTTCCTAATACATCGGTGCCGGTTCCACTTATAGAGCTTTTGAACTGCTTGTGCATTCATGGGGTCGAAAGCCTTATTTGTAGTAGTTGAAACAAAAGGCTTCTTGGGTTTCACAACATTAGAATTTGAAAGGTGAAAATGGTCCTGCATCACCGAAGAAAGGTAAGAAATCTCAAATGCAGGAAAGGCTTCTTGTAAATCATCTACCTCCAATAGAGCGTCAAGAGGTTCTGCGAATGAATCGAGAATAGAAATTCTTTCGACATCTATTTTCTGGTGGAAAATTTCATCAGGCTCCTGACGGTCATTAGAGGTATTCTGTGGGAGAGACGTCGCAAGGGGTAGGTCACCTGGATAACCATCTGAGTTATTCACAATTTTTTGGAATCTTTTCTTTTTAATTAGTTTTGAAGACGGCGGAATCTTTAGAGGAAGAGCTTTCTTCTTAATTTCATCTTTCTTGTGTGCTGCAAGATGTTTATTTTTTGCCAAATTTGACGAGGCAGAAAAATTATTACACAGGTGACACTCCCATAGGTTTTCATCATTTATAATAGAAGGTAATATGTTTGGCTCTTGCGCCATTAAACCTCACACTCACTCACTCACACTCACTCAGAAGGTAATATGTTTCCAATAAGACAGGAATGCTTTGCTGGAGTTTTTGAAATCGATGACTCACAAACAGAACAGAAGAAAGAAACTTTCTTAGGTTTCTGTTTGTGAAAAACGTTCAGGTTCTTCTTGATCGACGTATTGTTCGAAACCAGTATCTCGTACCAAAGGCAGCAGAACATCCATCGATCGTACAGCATAGTCGAGTAGGTAAAGGAAACGAATATTTCAAAACATTGTCCTTGAAAGAAACGAAGGGAATCTCCACAGGTAGACTAAGAGCTTTGTTTGCTGCAGGCACCTTGTTTTTAATAGGAGGAAGTAAGTTAACTTTTTCAGTAAAGTCCTGAGAATCATCAGGAAGGTTAGACAATTGAAATGAAACTTTCTTTTTAGTAGGCTCAAGTCTGGAAGTCCCCACATCAATTTTAACTGAATCAGAATTGGCGCCAGTCCTCACATTTGTAGGAGGAAGAGACGAAGGCAGCAGAGTAATTTGATCAAAATCGTCAGCAGAATTTTTAGCCACAGGAATAACTTGGAATTTATGTTTTCTAAAGAAGTTAAGTTTCAAACCTTTTCTGTTTTTTGCTACGAAAGAGCAAAGGTTGCATTTTCTTGGAGGAGAGTCAGAAGAAGGCGAGGAAGGAATAGAACTGTGATGAATTTCAGCGTGAGTGGTCACAACAACATTATCATCAGAGTCTGCAGGAGAATCAGTTATAGAATTAGAAGTAATTATTCTTGAAATATTCGGGCGAATAACTTGAGAAGGAGGAATTTTCGAAGAGATATTGCTAGGATCTGGAATGTAGAAATTTTTTAGAGCTGCAGTCAAAGGCGGAAGAAGGTCTTGGTGATCCTCAATATGAGAAACCATCACATCATTCTTCTCGATCTGTGTGTCTACTTTAGACGGAGCAGGAGGGCTATTGGGAGATAATTGGATTGTTTTGGATTGAAAAGAGTTACGGAAAGTTTTTACAGTGATGTTGTGACTATTTTTAAGATGCTCAGTGAGTGAAGAATTAGATGGATAGTAGTCATGACAATGACGGCAAAAAAATTTGTAATCTGGCAAGAGAGGTAAGAATGCGGGTTGAATTATTTTCTTTGGAGGATCTTGAATTTTCACTATTTTTCTAGATGTTGCAGGTGGAATTGGTTTCTTAGGAGGATTTTGAATTTTCACTATTTTTCTAGGTATTGCAGGTTGAGTTGGTTTCTTAGGAGGAGCTTGAATTTTCACTATTTTTCTAATTATAGCCGGTGGAATAGGGTCGGAGATAGGTGGAGTAGAAGAAAGAATATGCTCAGGCTGGTGGAAATCCTCAACATGCTTGTTGCAAGATCTTTGAGAGTAGAATTTCTTTTCGCAGTAATGTCATCTTGCAAGGACATTTTTCACCGCCTGGACCCTCAGGGGCTTACCTATTTCAGGTAAGTACGGGCTTCACAAACCCGAGGGACCTATTCCTTTCCCATGGGGTTTACTGTCTTTGGTAAACACGGGTGACGCGCCCCCGGGATGCCCTAGCGATCCTTCTCTTATTTTCGACCCTCCTTCTTGTCAAATTCGCATCTTTTTTTCCCTTTCTTCCTTTCAGGGGCTCATTTCGGGTGAGTACGGGAGTCCACGAACCCGAGATACCCGAGTGGAAAAAAACACCTGAAAAGAAAGAAAGACAAAAAAAAATCTATGTTTGGTTAAATTTTTATTTGCAGATTTCCAGTGTAGTTCTTTTTATTTCTGTTTGGGGTTGATTTTGCGGTTATTTTGTGTTCGTTACTTTTTGTTCTTTACTTTCTGTTTTTTCTTTTGTATTTATTTAGTTGGGAACTTAATAATGAAAATTTTATTTTGTAATTTCAACGTTAGATCAAGGTTTTTCTATCTTGATCTGGCAAGCATGTTTGCCGTGTGCGGCGACCCGTGCCAGGGGAAAGTGGAGTCTGGGGAACCTGTTGCGTTCCCTTTGCCCCATGCTTCTCCGTAGACGGGGGGGCAGGAGTGAGCCCGCTCCTGTCAATCGGCTGGTGATCGCTTCTGAGGGGTTCTTTTCGAACCCCAACGACGTTTGCTCTAGGGTTAGTATTGCAGTTAGGGGTGCCTCGGGTGTCTTATATATCAATTGGAAAAGAATCAATGTATTCCTCCGTTTCAGAGTGGCTTCCGTAAAGGAAGATCCACAGTAGATAACAACCTTCTACTCGAAAGTCAGATTCGTTCTGCTTCCGTACGGAGGAATCATTTGGTTTCTATTTTCTTTGATATCGAAAAGGCATATGACCGTACATGGCGCTATGGGATACTGCGCACTTTACACGGTTATGGTCTGAGAGGCAATTTGCCTCTTTCTATAAAAATGTTTTTATCGTTTAGATCTTTTAAAGTACGGGTTGGTAATGTTTTATCTTCATCTTTTATTCAAATTGAAGGAGTTCCTCAGGGGAGCATTTTGAGCCCCACTTTTTTATTTGTCATCTGTCATCTATACTTTCTCATCTTCAACCATCAGTTCATGGTTCATTATACGTTGACGATCTGCAGATTTCTTGCGAAGGATCGTCAATGCGTATCATTGAGCGACGACTTCAGACCGCAGTCAATAACCTGGTTAGATGGTGTGACACGAATGGGCATAGTATTTCTGCCAGCAAGAGTAGTTGCGTGCACTTCTGTAGGAAGTGGGGTCTCCATCCCGATCCTGACATTCGCATACGGGATACGGCTATTCCGGTCGTCCCTGACGTCCGCTTCCTCGGAGTAATTTTCGACCGCAAACTCACTTTCCTTCCGCACATTTTACATCTGCGGAAGAAGTGTGAGAAATCGCTCAACATCTTGAAGGTGTTGTCCAACACCTCTTGGGGAGCGGATCGAACTTCTTTACTCCGAGTGTATCAGTCGGTGATTCTGTCTCGGATCGACTACGGATGTATCGTCTACGGATCTGCTTGAAAAACTACCTTGCGGAAGCTTGACCCAGTCCGCCATAATGCTCTGAGAATCTGCTGTGGTGCGTTCCGAACGTCACATGTGCAGAGTCTCTATGTCCTCTGTAACCAGCTGCCTTTGGCTTTGCGGCGCCTGAAACTGTCGCTCTACTATCATTTCAAAATGTCATCTCTGCCATCTCATCCATCACAAAACATTAATACCAGCCCGTCTTTAAGGAGACTGTACAGTGCTCGTCTATCCTTCATCCGGCATTTTCTGAGAGGGTGAAGGTATTCAACGAGGAACTCGGCCTACATGACTTGGATGTTCAGCAACGAAATTTTATTAAATTTCCACCTTGGAATATTCCCAGGTTTATATATCATAACCCCTTTGCTTCTTACAGCAAGAGCACCACATGTCCCATTGTTCTCCAGAGGATCTTTGACTTCCATCGCTGTCAGTAAGAGGATTTTATTCCTATTTACACGGATGGATCGAACGGAACTGGATACGTCAGCTGTGGTATCGTTTCGAACGACATCAGGCACAGTTACCGGTTCGACTCTTCCTGCAGTGTCTACACTGCCGAAGCAGTCGCCATCTACTGTGCCCTGAAATTAGTCGAGAAATCCAGTTCTCGTAAGTTCGTTGTATATACTGACAGCAGGAGCGTCCTGGAAACTTTGGTACATCTGAACGATCGAAGTCATCCTATCGTGGTTGAAATAGCTGGCATTATTTGCCAGCTTTATAGCAGGGGTTACGACATAAAATTCTACTGGATACCTGGTCATGTAGGTATTTTAGGAAATGAACAAGCGGAATCGGAGATTTGCGTTCGACAACGATCGAATCGCAGGTCCGAGCATTTAGGGACATTCGACGTCATTTGTAATTCTCATTCGATCAGACATGGCGGGAGTCGTAGTTTGAATATAAATAATAAATTACCTCGGTGGAGCCGATCATTGGAAATAGCTCACTTTTCCGGTGCGAGAGCCAAAACGTCACGTTGACTCGCTTGCATGTGGATACTCGATTTCACATTTTTGTTTGAGAAAGATGCTCCCGAAATGTGCCTTCCTGTCACTAGCTCCCTTACTCTATTCATCACATTTTAATTGCTGTACAGTTGATCATCCATCGCCGGACTTTTTTCATTCATCTGTTTAAATCTATCTGCGCTTGGTCGAGGAAAACTCCACCATAATTTAATTTGCTTTTTTGACATATTGTCTTTTACCATTTGATTTTTAACTTTTATCTTTGTGTTATTTGTGGTGGTCTTTTGTTTAAAGCTGTTGCGTAGATTTTGCTCAAGTGTTTATCT